>CAMOHE010029933.1:0-20738 GCA_946598075.1 Artocarpus hirsutus | reverse complement strand
CCCAATTTCTTTTATTTTTTTGGTGTGTCTGCGTGTAACAAAGATTCCTTATCTTTCCTCTATCACAAAGTTGGAAAGAGCTTTTAATCTAGCATTAACATCTTTTCTCTTTCTTTTTGTACGAGCATACATTTTATCTTTCATTTCTTAAAGCAAGTAGCAGCTTTATAAATACCAATCATGCTTCTATTTCAAAACTTCACAAACGAAAATAAAATCTTGCTACGATTATCATGTTTGAGGAAACAAGTTTAGGCCAGAGCTGAAGTATGAAAGAAAACAGGTTATACAACCAAAAGAAAAACAGTAAGAATGATATGATATATAGAACAAGGAAAAAAAAAGGGGAAAGTTAGGGATGATAAATTATATTGAACTAAGATTATACCAGAAACAATACTAGTGTGAGCATCAGCACTGCTTTCAACCCCCTTGCTTTCCTGTTCAATTTCCTCATCATAATTTTCATCATCAAAAACAGAAGCTGCAGGCTTCAATGTAGCCAATGAAACTTGAGTAGAAAAATATTCCTTTTTGGGCAGTAGGTAGTCCTCCTCACTGGCAGCTTGAATCTTTGGTCCTTCATACTGCTCATCAATGTCTTCATAATCAACTGCATCTTCAGCTTTCTCCTAATAGTCTGGCATAAGAGCAACATAGTGAAATCTATCCCATGCAGGGCATAAGAATAACTGATATCTTCAAGTATTTAGAAAACCAATTATCTAACATCAAGCCTCACACTTCTCAAACAAATCACAAACCCAGAAAAAAAAAAAAAAAAACCAAAGAAAGAAAGAAAGTCAAATATATTAGCCTTCTGCATTAGACTCTGCTCTGTTGAATTTTTACAAATTTTTGGTAGTATATTCGAATAAGATTAAGCTTTTAGGAGATATAGGAATCCTTACTTTTGACTTTCTTTAACTGAAGGAAAAAAAGGTAACTAACATGGCCATATTAACAGCCCCTGATAAGAAAGGAGTTTAAATAAAAGGAAAAGAAAAAAAAATCAATGTTGTTATTTGAGTTATACAACAATACCTTGTTCAACAACATCAGCAGATGTTTGTGGTGATTTTATTGACAACTGCAATCATGTGCATCGAGTTCTTTGTTTATTTGTTAGTTTTTCTTGACGATTTATGAGGTTTTTTGTGAAGTAAATCATTTGTTTGAGAAAAGGCCCAAAACAAACGTGTGTAAGATAAAAGTTAGTTTTATTGCCTCTTGCGTCATGCTCTACGTTTATTGATTTAAATTCTCTCGTATATTAATTTCATTAAGAAAGAAAGAGATAGAATTATAATTAAACGTGCCATAATCGTGTTAATCTTGTCAACACGTCACGGCACGTTTAATAATCGTATTAATTGTGTCGTGTCGTGTTACGCGTGTTTAATTTTTTGGATGATAAACGTGTCATAATCGTGTTAATCGTGTCAACACGTCACGGCACGTTTAATAATCGTGTTAATCGTGTCGTGTCGTGTTATAGGCGTGTCGTGTTCGTGTTTATATTTTTGGCACGTTTATTAATTGTGCCGTGTTCGTGCTCAGCGTAATCGTGTCGTGTTGTAATCGTGCTGGCACGAACACGGCACATAACACGATTTGCCAGCCCTAGTTTGGATGGTTTTTTACTCAAATAATTTTGAGCAATCAATTTGGTCAATGATTTGAACTCCACAAACTGCCCGCCTAAACCATCCTCCAAAACCACCATGTGCATACTTTTTGTATTTTTTTTATAAATTTTGTTAAATATTCAAAACTCTTTTTATATAGATTAATTTTCATTAATGTTTATATAGATTATTACCTAAAGGGGTTTTCGAGATATAAAATGATCCTTTCTATGATATTTTTTATAAAGTTATGTTATGACTTTTTAACTTGGTTATTGATTTGTATTAAAATTTTAAATGGTGACTATTAGACATTTTTATAAATTTTGTTAAATATTCAAAACTCTTTTATGCAAAAAAAATATTAAAAACATTTTTAATCTTAAGCCCTAAACCAACCATCCAATTTCAACGTCTAAAATTAATAGAGGAAGTTTTATAAATGTCATCTTTTAAGATTTATTTTTTATAAATGTTACATATATTTATTTGTGCCATAACTTAATATGTAATATGAATAATAGCGTGATATAAACATTTTTAAGTGTGACATAAATAAACACAACTTTTAAAAACGTGGTAGATATGTAATTTTCTCAAATTAATATTTATTTTTTCGATTGATATAGATCCATGGTTTGTAGAAGAAAACAAAGAAACAAAAACACACACACTTCCCAAACCTTCCAGGAACACACCTATACGTTCAACCTTCAAAAGTTGAAGTAAAATAGGTAGTATGTTTTGGTCAAGATTTTCAAACAAGCAGTATAAGTTTTCTTTCTCCTAAAAAAGGGACTAACTTGAGAAATGTCGGTGGAACAACTTGTTAAGTGTTGTTAACATTAATAACTCTTAAATTTTAGGGGCTTCCTCTCTTTACTCTCTAAACTTTAAAATTATTATTTTAAAACTCCTCATAAAAATCACTATTTTATCCCTGAACTTCCATTTTTTCGTGCAAAGATGAGTAGATATTGTTGTATAATAGACAAAATGACGTACAATATCTAACTTTGTTGCCCTTGTAGGTGACCTATGTTTTAATTAGGTGAGTTTAATTCTGTCTATTTAAACAGAAAACTAGAAGATCAGGGGCAAATGAGGCGTTTTAAGAGTTCATAGGACAAAATAATATTTTTTAAAGTTTATAGGACAAAGTGAGAAGTTTTTAAAGTTCAGGGAGTAAAGTGGTTATTTTTAAAATTCAGGTAGTGAAATGAAGGAGATCCTAAAGTTTATGGACCGTTTGTGTTAATAACCAATTTGTTAAATATTATTTGAACAGTAAGTATAAGGTTTTAGAAAGAAAATGAACTCATTTGTGAAATTTTAAAGGAATAATCAATTACAAAAAAAAAATCAAGATCATAGTTGAAAAAATAATATTTCAGAGGAATGCGTTAAAAAATATTTAAACAAGGGTATATTTAAAATCTATCATTTTCAAGAGCAATTTAGAGAAAAAAAAGATTTTAATAAGATCTTGGGGGAACCTAATCAACCAAACATAAAATTGAAGTAAAAAGTTGAGGACACACACAACAGCTCCTGTAATACTTATTATACTTATAGCTTTCGTTGATCGATGGACTACTATTTATGCCTTTCGCACAACGTTAACAAATTTGGAGGCAAAGAATAAAATAAAGATTAAAGCTAAGTAACTTAAAGCTATTTAAAATGATTTATGAGGCATATAAAATACAGCGTCTTTCTTTATTTTCTTTTAAAAGAAAAAGTAAAAGACGTAAAAAAAAACTTGTTTGAGCAAAAAAAAAGAAGACAACTTAGCATGAGGGCAAAGAAATAAAACTTGTCCTCCATGAAGAACCTGTGTATATGAAAATAAAGCGCTTTTTTTTTTTCTTTTCTTCTTTTTTCCTTTTATATGGAATAAATGTCTTTTATTTTCTTTTTACTTTCTTTTCATAGAACAGAAGAAACATTACTTCTTCTTTATTTACGATGTTTATTCCCTATGGAAGGTTTCTTTCTCTCTATACTTTTTTCAAATATGTATATTTTCTTTTTGACGTATATTTCTAATATTTTTCTTAGATTTCCATATTTATAAATTTGATTTAACATTTACAAATAAAAATTAAAAGAAAAAGAAAAAAAAAAGTAAAATTTCATTAATTTTGAAGCCTAAAAACATTTAAATATATAAAAACGAAAAAACTCATGTAAATAGGACACAATTATATATTATATAAAAATTAATATGTATAATGTGTATTTTTTTTAATTTTTAAGGGGGCACGTGCCTCTAAAGCCCCCCTTGAATCCGTCCCTGTTCTATACGTAATTATGATTTCAAATTTCAAATAGTAAAAACATTTTAGTAATTAGATATATATATCATTCATCTTTTTCAGCATTCCTTTCCTACCAAACAACACAAACATATACTACAACATTTCTCTCAGTCCTTCATGTTACTAATGCCTTTCCATCCAAGTTAACCTTAAAGAATATTCCCCCTCTCTCTCTTGATATATATATATATAACTCATGAGCTTAGAAATATAACTACACTTGTTTTTGCTGGAGAGATCATACATTCATCGAACCAAATTAAAACAGATTTCGCCTTGTCCACGCCAGAGTACCACATGATGGCTTCATCGGACCAATATCAGACGGAACTGGAACGGCTACAGAAACGGTACAAAGAATTGCAACGGCCCACAGGACTGGAACGGCTAGAGAAATTGTACAAAGAATGGCAACCGCGCACAGGACTGATGTGGCTAGAGAGACGGTACAAAGAATTGCAACAAAGACTGGAACGGCTCAAAGAACTCAGAGGACTGGAATGGCTCAAAAAACTGGAACGGCTCAAAGAACTGGAACAGCTCAAAGAACTGGAACGAGAACTGAAACGGCTCGAAGAACCGGAACGGCTCAAAGAACTCAAAGAACTGGAACGAGAACTGGAACAGCTCAAAGAACTGGAACCGCTCAAATCTTGCTTATTCAAAAGTGTCATGGATCACAACTGGGATCGTGTCGTCGAGACATACATAACGAAACCTCTGGCTCGACGTGCCCAAATTACCAAACTGAATGACACAGCTTTACACATAGCAGTCTCAACCGGAAGAAGCGACATTGCAATGAAATTGCTTGGTGTGATTTACGACAATGAGGAAGACGACATACTTGTGGATGTCGTGAATACAGAAGGAAACACGCCTCTCCACTTGGCAGCTGCCCAAGGAGACCTTGAAGTATGCAAAAAAATAGCTTTTACATCGAATCCTCAAGTCTTAAACGTTCGCAACAACAAAGGTGAGACCCCTCTATTCTTGGCAGCTAGTAATGGCAAGGAAAAGACATTCTTTTTCCTCCACTCTCGCTTCCCACAAGAACAGCTTTTAAGAAGATCAGATGGCAGTACAGTTCTTCACATGGCTATCTCTCGTGAATACTTTCGTAAGTACTCAAAAACGTCGTCGTTTCTTTTACTAAAATCACACTGCTACCCTTGGCTTCTACAAATATTAAAGTGACATATTATACCATTCGTTAAACTTTCTTTCTTTTTCTTGGTCTTTCTTTACCGGGGATATTATCCATATAGCACGTTTCTAACAGTTGGATCTGGCTAAAATTACTTCACTTTTGATATACATCGCTAAAAGATAGTCTTGCTTATTTTTTCAATTTTCACTAGAGAATTTGTCTTTTACCAGGGGATTTAAACCCTGCATTTCCTAATGGAATCATGTGTCAAGCTTACCACTAGGTTATAATGTCTACAATAGCCATTGATCCGATTTAAATATAGTAATTTTTTTAAGATGCTCACAACCCATTTGAGGGGTAAAATTATTATTTTATGCATATTGTAGTGGCTTATTTTTTTTTTTCATTTTAAAGGTAGATGTCACTATAATTCTTTTTATTTGGTTATTTAAAGTCTTTATAATTTCTTGTGAATTTAAGATGTGATGATTTAAATTCTATCCCTTTTATTAGAATAAGGTATAATTTTACTCTAATCAGGCTATGCATACAATAGAAGCAAGGTCAATTATATTTAATTCAGATGCTCATAACGTTTTTATGTTTTTTTTCTTTTTCTGAGTTGTGTTTAATTTTTAGGTATGGCATTGAAGATAATTGGTACATATCCAAGTATTGCGGGCTCTGTGGATGAGAATGGTTTGTCTCCGCTTCACATTCTAGCGAATATGCCCAATGCATTCAGAAGTAGCACTCCTCTTGCGTTGTATGACAGAATCATTTACTATTTTTGTAAGAATTATTCACATACTCCCCTTGAGTTTCTTCTATTACCCCACGACATTTTTGTTCTGGATATATTTTTGTTTGATCTTTCATTATCAATTATTCAATTACAATTTAATTTGAAAGTTTAACTACATGAAAATATCGACATTTAATTATTTTTTAATAAGAGGGAGGGAAAAAAGAGAGAAAGATTACAATTTGACTTTTTAATCATATCCTTATATATATATATATATATATATATTTTGGTGAGCAAATAGATATAAATGTTTTTAATTAGAACCTGTCAATAGTTACAACTGACAACTAGCTGCTCGTAATTGATATACATAATTACTGTCTAATTAATTGAAAAAATAACTTTGTTCTCCTTGCGTTATTTAAGAACATATGGCAATTTAGCTCGAAAATTTAATGTTCCATTATCGACAGGGTTTTTTTTTTTTCCCCTCTAACAACTTAATTGCAGTTGAATGGTCTCCGAAGTACACACTCTTAAAATCATATATATATATATATATATATATGCACCAGTATATAGATACACATATCCATTTCTTTTATTTTCCTTTTTCCCGTTCTTTAATACATAAAAAGAAATTATATGATTATTTCAAAGAAGAAGAATATGGCTAACTTCCTATAGTCAATTTATATGCTAGGTCAAGTTGAGGATGCGTTTGTGGGCGAGGAAACATATTTCAAAGAAGAAGAAGATAGCGAAAATGAAGACGGAAGGAGTAAAAATTACCCTGCAAACTATAAGACGTGCATGATCTTCATCGAATTACTGCAACGCATCTTCTTGATATTTTGTTAGTATATATAAGACAAAAAAATTACAATTTTCATTTCCATGAAAGCACTAGACATTGATTTCTATATATGATTTCTTCCGGTCAAAACTAATGATCATTCTCTGTTTGAAATCTTACTAAATGCCTTCTATATCATATTTGATTTGCAGTTAAGAGAAAAAATAAAAGAAAAGATGATAACAGAGCCCATGAAGAGGAACAGGATGAAGAGAAACTATCAGGTATGTAAGAACGTTATTTGACCATTGGCCTTTCCGGGCATCATGTGTATCAGATTAATCAACGACTATTCTGGAAAAAAAAAACAAAAAACAAAAGATAAATATCTTAGCCAGGAAAGATGTCTCCATCATATAGTAACAACTATTTGTTTTGTTTCTACCAAAAAAACAACTATTTGTTTTGAAACTTCTTTTTTCCCCAAAACAAATTATAGAAAGACGACAAATAAGTCTGTCTATGATCAAAGAATTAGTATGAAGTACGTATATATGAACAAGCGCATAAACATCTACTATAAATATATGAACTATACTAATTACTAGCTTGATTTTGAGAGTTGCATAGTCTCTTAACTTTAAATTGAATGAATTTAGAAATACTCAAGGTGAATCTATTTGTAGGCTATATAGCTAGACAAATTGTTAATGATAAGACAGAATTGGCATTGGTGGAGCACCATCTTCAATTTTTTTTCTTTATTTTTTGGTATAAATGATAGGACAGGATAGCTAATATGAAAAGTAACTAGTACATCCTAGCTAAATTGGTGTGCACTAAATGACCTATGATTTATCTAACACTCAACTTTAATTTAATAAAAGTAGGTAGGAAAAAATAAATAATTAAATAAATAAATTAGCTGGCCTTTTATTTGATAGGAAAAAAAAAAGAAAAAAAATAGCAGTCACTTTGGAAATGAACTAGTACGATTGTCCACTAGGTTAAGCACAAAAACTATTCCTGTATCAAGATCCTGTAAATCAAGCCTCGTTAAAGCCTTTTAAGTTATTAAGGCTAATGGCCTTTAAACTTTAAGATCTTCCTCATTTTGCTTCTTGAACTTTAAAAATCACCACTTTACCCTCTAAACTTTCAAAATTTTACGTTTTGTTCTTTGAATTTTAAAATTATCATTTTGCTCTTAAACTTTCAAAGATCCTCATTTTGTCTCTTAAATTTCTGATTTTTTGTTCAAATAGACGGAATTATGCCCACGTGATTCCACATAGGTCACCTATAAAGGTAAAAATAAGATTTTAATTACTCATAAGTTTTTTTTAATGTTTGATGACTTCATTCTTTTAATCTAAACTCTCATATTCAAAGAAGATGAGTTACACATAGAGATAAAGAGATCTCAATGAACAATATTGGGAAAAAAAAGTGCATACAAGCCCCTTTAAGTGAGAGCAAATAAAAAAAGTTAAATGAGAGTGTAAATATAAAACAAAAGCTAAGCATGATAAAATCTCATTTTTGTCCTTATAGGTGACCCATGTGTGAATCATGTGGGTTTAATTCTATCTATTTCAGTGAAAAAATGAAAAATATGAGACAAATGAGGAGTTTTAAAAGTTCAAAGACAAAATGGTGATTTTAAAAATTCAAGGGTAAAACAAAAAGTTTTGAAAGTTGAGGATAAGAGATTAAATAAATATAAAAAATAATAACATATGTAATGGAAAATTTATAGGAGAATTAGTGAGCAATGCGGTAAAATATTTAAAATTGTAAGACTATATTTAAATTCAAGTAAATACAGCGCGTGCAGCTAAGAGGAAATATGTTAAATTACAGTGATATGAAACAAAGACAAAAAAAAAAAAACAAAAAAAAAACAAACAAACAATACGTCTAACACGTACCCAAAAATTTCCGTCCCTATCTCTTACAAAAAGTCACGTCGTTAAGATAGTAGGAAATAGTTTCTCTACCAGAGTTCTCCGATGGGAGCCCTTATCAGTGCTATATATTTTGAAACTATTATTTAATCAAATATTTTTTTTTTCTATAAATTTGATGGCTCAATGGGTTTTTTTTAGTGCCTCTTTTCTTTATATATATTACTTAAGGTATGTTTACTTAGGACATGTTTATTTATTAAATCAGTAATAAGAGTTTTACATATACTGACAAAGGTACATATTGATGAGTAAGGGAATATGCCCTTACTCATTTTTCAAAATTTGATTTTTTTATCCCTGTTTTGTAGGTAGTTCAAAACTTTAGTCATCTCCTATTTTGAAAGAAAAATACATCCATACCACCACAGAACAATAGAAAAATGTTGTCGTGCCCTCATCAAAGTAATTGAAATATATATATATTGTTGTGTCTTTACAAAATAACTTAAATACGTTATTTTATCCCTATTTTATTAAAAAAAAAATTATAGCTACAACTCACTCAATTTCTGAAATATATAGTTATATTTTCATTCATTAAAATTCTATTTTTAATTTTTTATATAATGCCCCTACTGAAAAAAAGTTTTGGCTCAACCATTGTTGAATGGCCTTACACATTATAGAGAATGAAGACAAGAAATACCAATTATCTTATACCCTTTAGTATTGATTCTTATTGCTATTATTTTACTTAGACTTGAGTAAACACTAAAAAGAGGAAGAATATCTTCATTACTACTACTTTAGTGTACTTTCTGATTCTATTATCTTTTCCCTTTGATTTTTTTTAATGGTTTATTAAAACATGTCTGTGTATTTACGGCAGAATTAACCAATTTTAGAATATACCTCGCATGTCATGTGATCTCTATAATTTTCCATGTTCCAATACAGGGAAGATAGCGAAGAAACATGAAGTTCCTGCAACCTATGACTTGCGTGTCTCGATTTTCAAGGTGTTCCAAGCGATCCTTATCCGAATGCTCTCGATCCTCCGAGTTGGTTAGTATCCATTTTTCCATAATCACTCTGCAACTTGTGTCCTAATTTGTTCCCAACGCCGTTGGTTACGGAAGAGAGAGAGAGTGGCATAGAAAAGAATGTTTTTTTCTTTGTTATGACAAGAAAACTATTGCTTCGAAATGTACTTGTCGCGAGGCAGGATGGGTTCTTCTAATTTTGCTCCTCCGAAAAAATTTCACTATTTTTTTCAAATCATCCCGACCTCTCCCTCCCCTAAATCTTATAAATTGCATTATAGAGGTAAAATCTTAAGAACTATTTCAATTATATATAAATTTTTACTTTTAATATACTCATGTATATTAAAATTAAAATCCTAAATAAATTTACGAAAAAAATCTTAAATAAATCTAAAATCATCTACGGTACTGTGAAAAAATTATATTGTTAGGCTTTAAGCTTTGAAAATATAATTAAATTCCATTATATGCCTAGTTTGATTAGAATAAGAAAAAAATAAATAAAAAGGAAAGCAAAAGAGAGACAAAGATAAAAATACATATATTATTACATTGTAAGTTTAGTTTTTAGTTTTTGTACTGCAGGCCTTAAAAAAGTTTCTGGCTCCGTCGTTGATGGGAGGCTTCAATGGCTATATACATAGCATTAAATGTATAAATGTCAATTCTTAATCTTTGAATTTCTGACATGTAGGGATTTGGAGGCTGAACAAAATTAGGGAAATAAAACGGCGACATATACAGGCTAAACTTCTCATGTATGAGCTATTTTGGAGGCCCGTTATGATCTACTCCGCTGAATCCGATCCAATGGAAATTATGGGTCAAAGATATGTAAGTTTTTTATTATTTTTCTGTACAATATGGTTTTACGGTGAATCCTGAGATGAAAAGAAACCTAGTAAGTAAACTATCCTGTGACAGAGTTGTTATGAGTCATGTACTAATATAGTACCACCTAAATTTGATTTTTTGTGGGTACTTTTGGCGCTCTTGATAATCTCAATACACCACAAATATTATGAGAAGGTAAATATTGATGACAACTATACCATTTCACAAGTACTTGGATAAGTCGTGACATTTTATTTATTTTCAAATAGAAAGTGCATAACTAATGTCATAAAGCATAGTTTATTTTAACTAGATTTGCTCCATCAAATCAAGATAAAGTCAACAAGTTATAATTTTCTCAATTTTTTAACTATGAAAAGAAGAAACAATCTTTGGTTCTAATAAGTTGATGGTCGGATATTTTCTTATGCCGCTGGTTCCGGGCTCAAAAGACCGATGATGTGGAAATGATATCTGATCAATTGGGCTTTCCTCCTATTCCTCAAACGAAAAGCTTACCTAGTAAGTAACTTGTCTAATTATATTTTTTGTGAGTCTCATTTACCAGTAGTTAAATTCTGCTTATTATTGGTACTCTTTGCACTCTCGATGATTATCGCATCACACATCAAATATTGAGTTATAATTATACGAGAAACATATTAATGATTAGTACTTGTGTTAAAATAAATTGGGATATTTTTTTTAATGGAGAGGTGGGATAACTAATATAAGAGACGCTAAACATTGGGAAATAAACCTTGGTCTCTAATTGGTTGATGGTCGAACAATTTCCTAGGCTTACCAATATTAACTGCAGCAAAGGCGGGAATAGTAGAAATAATAGAGAAAACACTAGAGTATTTTCCAGAGGCGATCCAAGACGTGGACTCGAAGAAGAAGAATGTAGTTCTATTAGCAGTTGAGAACAGGCAACCCCACGTTTATCATCGTCTAGTCGAGCTCAACAAAGAGGAGTATTTCCCAATGGACGCCTTCAGCCAAGTGGATGACGAAGGTAACAGTGCATTGCACCTTGTGGCCAATATACCTGACAAGGCAAGACAGTCTTCGCTTATGCAAGGAAGTATGTTACAGATGCAACGGGAAATCAAGTGGTATGAGGTATATATATTCATGGACTAAAAACCCTGCCATTAGCATACTGCTTAATTTATGCTCTATTAGAATTTTAAAGTTCAAGAATGACACAACAACGAAAATAAAGGATTTTGATAGCGCTGAAAACCAAAATGTCAATAACAAAAGTAGGCCCCACAAGGTGGGACTCGCGTGGCCCTGTTAGGTGGGAACCACATGAGCCCACCCCTCTTGTTTCCGACAGCCTCAAAACCCTGTCGGAACATATAATAGTGGTCTATTGGTTAATGCTATTGTCATTGCTAACAATCTGTTGCTATAAGGGCATGTTTGATGCAATTTGAAAGATTAAATTAGAATGTATAGAAAAGGATAAGATTCAATTTTGGTTGATCCAATCTTATGTTTAGCATTATATGTTATTAAAATAGGGTTTTTTTGTAAAAATTTTTAAAAATTATATATAATTATTAAAAATATTTGCAAAGATATAAATTACATTTTGAGCCTTTATTTTTTAAAAGTTATATTTGAACCTAATTTAATAATTTTTTGTAAATAGGTCCTGAAATTTTTAAATGTACAAATGTCAAGTTTAATCCTATTACTTTGCCAAGGAATAGCCTAATACCCTTCTAAGGAGATTCAAGTATAGGCTAGAAAAGAGCTTATCCAATCTAATCTTTTAAAATTTTCCACCAAATAAAATATTAAAATTTAATCTAATTCAATCCTCTTTAATTCTACACACTAAACAAGTCCTATTGTACTTAGAAACAACATAATTTAACATTATTGGGTTCCGCCCTTTTAGTTATAACACTAATCAACCAATAATTGTCATTGTACAATTCATTACTTAATTCGATAAAATAAATCTATATATACATTCAGTATTTATATACTATACTAATTAAGCACTTTTTACATTTAACTATTTGAGTTATATTTTTGACAAATTTACATGAATAATAATTTACCCCTTACGATCGATCGCAATTAAGCACCATCACCCACATTCTGCTATGTCTTTCTCTCTTCTAGGATATTGTTTAGGAGAGTGACTCTAACTATTGATTAAAAATACTGTAACATGTGAAAATTTTACATTGTTTTGAGAGCTTTATCCTGTGAAGAACTGATGAGCTCCAAACCTTTATATGCCAACTGCCCTATTTGTCTAGCATTATGAACATATTACCCGACTTTCTTCCATTGTGAATATTCCGGCACATTTTTTTGTCACAACACATAGGTAGTCATGTAGGCCCTGCCAGATACTTAGATCCACGTACGGATCCAGCACATGTAGCAACACACACAAAAACGTCAACACCTACTCTAAAAGGCTTAATTTTTATTCAAATTTACTAAAATTATTAATTACTAAACAATTAAACAAACTTTCATATATTACACTTGTCGTGAAAGTAATATTTTAACATTTTTAGCAATTTCAACTTTTTTAATTTAGATTAGTATTTTAACTTTTAACTGCACATTGTACCATGTAAACACTTTACACTAAAGATTCGTTTGGCACTTTAATTGGAACTTGTTAGTTCTAACTGCAGTGTAAAGCTCTTATATGTTACAATGTAAGACAAAAGTTTACTACAATATAAAACTTTCATATGTTACAATGTTTATGTTGCAATGTTTTGGTTGAACTATGTTCCCAAACACTCTATATAGTAGATGTTTGCTTTACATTGTAGCATGTAAGAGCTTTACATTATTTGTGATTGGATCTTTTGAGAAATCTACAAAATCCCAAAATACTAATTTGAGAAAATTAGGCAAATGGCTTATTTTTTGGCCATCTTTTTAAACAAATAGCAGAAGGTTTTAAACATTAGGGAAAGGGAAGAACTTTTTGGAAATTAGGGAAATGACTTTTCTAAAGCAATACATAATTGATAAAACCAGTACATTATTAATGTACAATATTGATTAATATTAATATATCACTTATTAATTATAGTTTATCATTAATAAACTGATTTATCATTAATTTACTAATGATTTATCATCAACAAACTGATAAATTATTGAATAAAAAACCACTAAGTTAATTAATGATAAACTATAGATCAGTACATCATAAATGTTCGTGGGCACATCGTTGATGAATAGAATGGCCATCTCCCTAATTTTAAAAAACTTCGGTCATTTATTTAAAAAAAAGGCTTTAAATGAGTCATTTTCCTTAAATCTATAAATATCGTATACATATCTTCTAACAAATCATATACATATCTGAAAGCAAAGCTTAACATTGCAAAAATAGGTCAGCAATAAATTTATACCCGACTCTTTTAATAGGTAAATAGTTTGAATTCCTAAAAAAACCATGCTTAATATTGAATCGTCATCGTTAACATATATAGCAACATTATTTGAAACTTTTCCCTCTTAAGAAATTCCATACTTAAGCACTCGAGTCACAGATATTCACATAAATTTAAAATACCAATTTGTTAAGAAAAAGATTTCTAAATTTACTTTCTGTATTAAAAAATAAAAACTATATCATATTCTTAAAATCAAAAAATCGCCTACTTACATATTCATGGCAATGCAAATCATAAATTTCATACTCTAAAAACAAATTAAAAGATATTTTATAATACAAAAACACATAAACCACGTTATATGTGTGTGTGTGTGTGTGTGTGTGTGTATGGCAACAAATTGTTGTTGTTCATTGTTGACGTTAAATGGCACCTGAAAAGTTCGTCGTTATTTAGCCTTATTATTGTACAAATAATTTATAGAGGTCGAGCAAAAGTTTTGTTTTATTCGGGGGCATAGAACGAGACAAAAACTTAGACGCATATACAGTATGCTTTTATCATTTTAATACACATCTAGAACGACAAATCTGTCTCATTTGCACATTAGATTCACTATTTGACTTCACCATCTCATCAATTTTAAAATTATGACATATATGTATACATATATATAATGTGTATGTATATATATAAAAATATATATACATACACTTTATATGCTTAGTGAAGTTTACAATGTGTGACGATCATAATCTGATCCATGCAGTTTGTCAAGAACTCCATGCCCCCGAATTTTTTTCCTCTCTTCAACAAAGACCGCCAAACCGCTCGAGAAATTTTTCTTACTAAACACAAGGATCTCATGAAAGACTCCAGCGAATGGTTCTCCAAAACCTCCGAGTCATGCTCCGTTGTGGCGGCTCTCGTGGCTTCCGTTGCTTTCGCGACAGCAACCACCGTGCCGGGTGGAATCAAGGCAGACAGCGGTGCACCGACTTTGGAAGACAAGCCTGCATTCATCACCTTTGCCATCTCTTCCTTGTTTGCTCTATGTTCCTCTGTCACTGCCTTGGGCTTCTTTCTTGCCATCCTCACATCTCGAAACCAGTACGAAGAGTTTATCATAAACTTGCCTCGGAAGCTTCTCCTCGCATTTACTTTTCTTTTCATCTCAATAGTTTCCATGCTGGTTTCCTTCTTTGAGGGGCACACTTTTGTTCTTAAAGATGAGCTCAGAGACGTAAGTTATCCTTTGTACGCAACACTCTGCTTTCCCTTGGCCGTTTATGCCTCGTCACTGCTGTCCCTATACGTCGAACTTCTGCGGAGCACCTTCGGAAGTATTCCGGAGAAGAATATCGATACATACAATTAGCTAGCTATTCGCATTGACGCGATATATGTCAATAACGTATAATCGTTTTATTATTTGTTTTTCGTGTTTGAGTGATGTAATAATCAAGGTTTTAGCTACGACCTTCTTGTTAAATTCAGCACTGATATTCTGAAAGTAATTACTACATATCAAAGATGTGTGATTTGTTTTCTCGTGTGTGGTTTTGTTGATGAATAGAATGAATATTGGCCTTTTCGCTGGTATAAATAAATTATGATTAATTAACTTATTTTTCTTGTTTACCAACTTTTTCTCCATGCAAATGAAGAGTGACTGAAACTAATAACGGAGAAGTTTAGTACTTCCCAACCATTAAGGTGATCTTATTTTTACCCACTTTTCATGATAATCCGAAGCGATCAAATCAGCAGCCCAAGGTGGTGTTTAATTCATGGGTTCAGCCAGTTTGGACCCATGAGCTCAATTTGAACCAAGTGTTTGGATGTGCATTTTAAAAAGGTGGTTTTGGACCTGCCCAAACAGCCTCATTTCTAATCTCCTCACAATGATCCGAATGTTGAGACTTTACAAACACCTGTTCAAATTTTATTTCCTGATCATACTTTACAATTGTAAATGTTAAATCGAATTACGTTTTAAACCATTCAGTATTTTCAGTCCAAACCAAAAAAGGTTATAAACAACCCCATAAGAACTTGAGAAGGGAACAAGACTTTCGAAACAGGGCTGCTCCCCCATTAGGAACTTAAAAACTTTCTACTTGAAAGTCAACGCAGCAAGGGATCAAGGGCAATTCAACATTCTTAGACAAAATCTAGGTGTTGAGTTCAGATGGCGTAGTGTTAAAAAACTCGGCGTGGAGCTAAAAGGAGAAGAATCTGTGCTCCCGGCTAGCTATGAGCTACTCATGAAAAATGTGTTCTCATTGCTATGACACAAATTCTCCCAGGACTCTTTTCATCCCTTTTTAATTTAGTAGAAATGAAACTTGTGTGATTAAGAGAAAAGCATGCCATGATACACCAAAAGGTTAAGATAAAACATGTCATAGATCTTTATTCCTCGACTGATAACCAAACCATTGTCCAAAGATTTACTTTCTCAAGTGGTAGTTACAGTGCTAAGAGTGTTATCAAAAGCAGATGATAGACTCCTAACCTAGGAAGTAAACTAACCAACATGAAACATATGATCCATCGAGACAATCCGTACCAGTTCGGGGACCAAAAATGCTTGAAACATAGGTTCATCGACGGCTTTACTATCATCCTTTCTCTTTTCACTTTTCGGGTGTCCTCATAACTTGTGTGTCAAGAGAGTGCTGCAAGAAGCCGGTATGGTTCTGTGAGAGTAATCTGCAGCGCCATGGGATCCACAAAAAAAGGGGCTACCAACCTTCCTTTGTAGCCTCTAAAAGGAAGGTAAAAGTTACTTGTATAACTAGCATTCGTACCTTAATCTGATGTCGAGTTGTTTTACCTTAATTCAAATACTTCTATGAATTCCAAGCGATGCAGTTCGCCAGTGTCTATTCTTGGATGTAACCTGAAAATATAAGCTTCAGCAACGGGCAATAAAAGGTTGAGAAACAAGCTTGCCGAATATTGTGAGAGCTATAAGATAATGATTTTAGAAATACGAGTCAGTTTTAGCATTTGTTGAAGAACTAAAAAATAACCCTGAATATACTAAGTACAGATAATCTTCAAATTCTCGACATTTCTTGCTCGCGCTCTTTCCTATTTGCAGTTCGGTAAGATCTACAAACTCCAGAAACAAAAACAACATACTCATGCTACATGCAGTTACACGGAAGCAAAAGCATGCAAACTCATATGCATTGACCAAGTTAATACACAAAATTATCACTATGATAAACAATACCAGAGAATACACAAATAAACAATACCAATAATCATTTCAATATACCACGTTACAATGTCTCAGAATTACAAGACTGGAACATGGAAGCCAGAAATGAAAAACAAAAATAAAATACAATAGAAATCACAAAATATGAGTTTTACTCCTTAGACAAAGAATTCCCATACCCCCTCAATGAAACACAAAAATAAAATAAAATAAAATAAAATAAAAACAAGAATCCTTTTCTAAACAGAAACTGAAAGACATAATCAACCCCGTACCCACGTCAATAATAAAATAAAATACACCCGACCAAAAGTTCTTTTTTTTTTTTTTTTCAGATATGGTCAAAGCTTCAGACATTTAAACCATCAGGACAAAATAATCTGCTTGAAAATCCTTCTTTTCATTTATTTTTCCTTTTGAATCGCAATGCATGAAGTTAAATGTGTGGCTAGCAGAAGCTTAGGTACGCACAAAAAAATGCAAAACTTGGTAATAGTATAGGAGTGTGGGGCAAAGCTGAAAAAATTATCTTAATCTAGAAAATTTCCAGTTAAGTGATTGGATTCCAAGTGGCTACCATACCATTGGAGGGAAGTTAATATCAGTGCAAGACACTATCAATAAGTTGTTTTTCTCAGCCCAATCATGTCTCGTATTCAAGCATTTCAAACCCCATGAACGTATGGCCATCAACCTATCAAAATGCATTTGCGAAACTAAAGGACAATATTGAATCCATATGTCAACCAAATTTCAGGTACCTAGAGAGGGTTGCAAGCAATTACACTAATTTGGTTAATAACACTATCAATATTGAATCCATATGTCAACCAAATTTCACTAATTTGCTTAATAACACCGGTAAAACAGAGCAGTAATGAATTTCATCTCCAACCCCAACCCCAACCCCAGAACTCATCCAAAAACAAAATTGTGTACGATGACACAGTGACACTGATTTTCGCACGCACAACAATAAAGGATTCAATGATAATCTGCTCCCAAAAGAAGTAAAAGAACACACACTGGGCACCTGGTGACCATCGTAATAAAAACATGCAAAGAATCAAGAACCGAGAGAGAGTTTACCTTGGAATATGGGGAGGGTATAGATGCCTGGCGCTCAGCCTTTCCAGGCTCATTTAACTGTCGAATCTCTCGAAGCTGGCCTGCTATGTCCTCCAAAAGTTGCAACTGGAGTTTTTCCCTTTCCCTATGGCCCGCAGAGAAGTCGAGTGTTTTTCCTTCCCTGTTGCACTCTCCTTAACCTTTCCCTGAGCCACTCAACCTCATTTTCGATTTTCAATTTTTCCTAATCAACTGCAGACGTAGAATTTCTTCGAAAATCAGTAAGTAGAGCTCTCTCGAGAATTACGTTTTATAAATACCACTTATATTTATTTACGACATAACATAACATATAATACATGCAATAATATAATATACATTTTTAAAATATATATAAATAAATACAACTTTTAAAAATATAATATGATATATAATTTTCTAAAATTAATATTTATTTTTCGTTTAACATCGATACATGGTATGCAGAAGAAAAAAAAAAAAAAGCACACACACACTTCCCAAGCCTTTTAGGAACACATCCATACGTTCAACCTTCAAAAGTTGAAGTAAAATAGGTAGTATGTATTGGTCAAGATTTTCAAATAAGAATTGAGGTTGATCGGTATTATTTTTAAAATAGATAAAAATGTTTTTGTTTTAAAAAAAATTTAAAAATTATGCTAAAAATATTTTTAAAATTTTTGCTTGAAAAACGTTCGAAATATTTTCAAAAATTTTGAGAACACAAACAAATGTGGTTTTTTTCTTCCTAAAAAAAAAGGACTAATTTAAGAAATGACAGTGGAACAATTTGTTAAGGGTTATTAACATCAACGATCCTTAAACTTTAAAGTCTCCTCCACTTTTTCCCTTAAACTTTAAAATCATCATTTTACCCTCTGAATTTTTTATACTTCTCATTTTAACTCTTAAACTTTAAAAATCACCATTTTATCCTAAAAATTCCAGTTTTCTGTTCAAAGAACTTCCATTAATAGACAGAATGATATACAAAACCTCATTTTTTAGCCCTTACATAGGACCCATATTTGAATCACGCGAGTTAAATTTCATCTATGTAAACAAAAAATTAGAAGATCAGGGAACAAAATGAGACGCTTTAAAAGTTCATGAGACAAAGATATAATTTTCTAAAGTTTATGGGGCAAAGTGACAAGTTTAAAAAGTTCAGGGAATAAAGTGGTTATTAAAAGTTTAAGGGGCAAAATGAGAGAAATTTTAAAGGTTAAGAACCATTAGGGTTAATAACCTATTTGTTAAATATTAATTGAACAGTAAGTATAAGATTTTAAAAAGAAAATGGACTCATTTGCGAAATTTTAAAGGAATAATCAATCGCAAAAAATTATCAACATCATAGTTGAGAAAATAATATTTCAGAGGAGTGTGTTAAAAATTTTTAAAGTAATGGTATATTTATAATCTATTATTTTCATGAGCAACTTAGAGAAAAAAAAACGATTTTAATAAGATGTTGGGGGAACCTAATCAACCAAACACAAAATTGAAGCAAAAAGTCAGGGGGACAGACAACAGCTCCTGTAATACATATACTCAAAGCTTTCGTTGATCGATGGACTACTCTTTATGCATTTCTTATTGGCATTACCTTTGATTCTTTTTTTAAGTTTCTCGATGGAAAATGTATTTGGTAAATAAGGGTTAAATGACGTAATATTTTTACTGGTACAACGATTCGATTACTTGCCGATCTTAGTTTGTTCTTTTCTTTTTCTGTTTTAAAGATTTAAAACTTACGTACAACAAATTTGGAGGCAAAAAATAAAATAAAGATTAAAGCTAAGTAGTCCGGACCACTTTCTCAATTATAGACAGTGTAAAACTTTCACATATTACAGTAACAATAAAAAAATCGTTATAGTGTAAAGCTCTCACATGATATAGTAAAATCAGTTCTAACCACCCACCAAATACCCTGTTAAAATAATTCTTCATTTTCCTTTTAAAGGAAAAGTAAAAGATGTAAACAAAAACTTGTTTGAGCCAAAAAAAACCTTGATTAAAGATTAAAATAACAAAGAATAAAAAAAAGATTCAAGGTAAGTAACTTAAAGCTATTTAAAGTAATTTGTGAGGCATATAAAATACAGTATCTTTCTTTATTTTCTTTTTAGAGAAAAAGTAAAAGGCGTAAAAAAAAACTTGTTTGAGCAAAAAAAAAAAAACTTGATTAATGATTAAAATAACAAAGAATAAAACAAAGATTAAAGGTAAGTAACTTAAAGCTATTTAAAGTGTAACGCCCGCCTAATTTGATGTAACGGATAATGTTATGTTAATGACGATGTTATGATATGTTTATGATGATGTTAAGTGATATACTCATGATAAGTGCTATAATATATGATAAATGGTGCTAACCATTTTATTTTAAATGTTATGACAGGTGACGCTCGCGTGGAATTGATGTGCTCAAATGTTCATGTCGTTAATGTTATGTGTTAATTATATTTTTATGGGCAATTATATGTGTTATGTATGATTTTGAGTGTTAAGGCAGTTCGGCAGGCCGAAATGATGTTCTCTGAACGGCAAGCCGATGGTATATCATCAGTAGGCCGGACT
>CAMOHE010029929.1:0-25950 GCA_946598075.1 Artocarpus hirsutus | reverse complement strand
AACTCTACTCTCATACTCTGCCAAACAGGTACTTGACCTGAGCGTTGGAGAACCTTTAGCTGACACCACACCGATGCCCCTTTACCGTTGAAGCATTCCTCTTCTTATTGCAGGTTCACCTTGACAGGCCGGGACAAGCAGGGAAGAGACATCCGAGCACCATGTGCAGCTGCAGATGGTGTTGATAGACAGTCGCTAGTGCTAGACCTTAATAATGTGGCACTAGAAGAAGGGCGCCTATGCCTTTCACCACCCAAATTGAACAGCCACATCAATCAACCATCCAAACATGGTAACTAGAGATAATACTCAGGTTGAGGATGCCCAAAAAGGGGGGTCGGATAACACCTAAAATCGAAACCAAAACCAAAATAGACTTTGGGGTAGACCCTAAGTAGTGAGATCTCAGTTCGACGACCAGGGCAGCATGGCCAGGGCAGAGCAGGACAGAGAAGACCCAATCACTGAGGACGTGATCCGAGAACTGACTACCATGATTTGATTACTCACTCAGTAGATGGTACAACAGCAAGCTCAACAACATCCGCCTCTTACTCTCCATCCTTTGGCCTAGGAAGACTAAGTTGTGGGTCGAGCAAGGTAGAGGGGCGATATTCAAGACAACGTAGACTCTAAGCATACCAGGTAGACTATAAAGGGTATCTTGGCAAACAACAGGCTTGTCTGGGAAGGTTGGATTTGTCCTCAAGGGGGCTACGACCGTTCCCCGCAAGGTTCTTGAGCATCCATCTTTGATAGGCTTAGAAACTAAGGAGATCACCATCCTCGAGACAGGCAAGACAGATGTAACACCCAAGCATTTTAAGTACATTAAAAATGCAAAAAGTTAAGGATTATATAAAGACAAAAATACAGTTTAAGAAAAAAATATTATATAATAGCAAGAAAAATTATACAGTATTAGAATAAAAGGGTGGCTAAATGTGATTGGGCCACATTGGTAGATGTGGTGGCCCAATCAAAACTTTCAAGGTATCGCACTAAACTTTTTATGTAGTCTAAGTTTATACTAATAGTATTTTTTTTATACTATCGGTATTCTTTTCCATACAATTCATTAGGTCCCATAACCTTTAATACTTATCCATATCCATCACATATGTAATTCCAATATTTTCTAAGTTTGTACAGTCCAAATTTATATTGACAGAATTTTTCTTATACTACTGGTATATTCTCTATTTTGCTAAAGCATTCCTTATTCATCTATATTCTCCAAACAGTATTATTCCTTTACTGCTTTAACTTAAACAGTCTAATTTTTGTAATGTTTAATCTTAAACAGTCTAAATCTTACATTGTGTTACTTTTGTAGGGTAACTTTTATGCTACATAACTTTATCAGTGTACTCAAATTATGTTAGTGATGACTCATGGTAATGAGTCATCAAAGTTTATAAAAAAAAAAAAAGAAAAGTTGAATTATTTAATGATATAAGAGACCAAAATTTTGGTCTCCACAATGGAAGAAAAAAAAAGAGAGAAGAAGAAAGAAACGTGAAATGGAAAGAAAAGAAAGAAAGAAAGAAAGAAAGGAAAAAAAAATACTCCATTTCTTCTTTAGCAAACTATCCCTCCCTAAGGCAGTTCTCACTCAAGTTTTGGTGAAATTCAAGCCTCCAAATCATGTTTAAAGCAAGCTCTAATGTTTTAGTGCAAAGTTTTGCAATTTTGGAGGTAAATTTTCAAACTTTTTGTAGGGTTTTAGAGATTTTTTTTCCAAAGTTATAGAGGGGATTTAATTGAATTTTGTCATGGTTTATGACAAAGGAATCCTAGCAAGTTTAAATTCGTAAGTGGAAGATTAAAAGCTTGGAGGAATTCTTGGTGAGAATTCTAAAATCTTGATCTTTGAAATTTAGCTAAAGTATATGTTTAAGTATGCCAAGTGTTTGATGAAATGATTTTGGTCTATGGCATGTAAATGGACAATATGGCATGATTGATTTATGCTATATGTTGATGGTGATGATGATGGAAAGAAGAAAGTAGGGCTTTGGTGAAATTCCAAAGGAACTCAATTGCAAAGAAAATTGTATTCTCGGTAGATTTAAAAATCAGCCAAAAAGTCCTCATAAACATTGGAATTTGAGGAAAGTTAAAGCATGAAAATTATAGAACGCTTCAAAACTACAAGGACAATGTAGACAGTTTTCTAAAATTTTACTCGGTTTAGGAGCTACGAATTTTATGAAATTTTGAGCATTAAATTTCAAGAAATGAAAACATTATGGAATGTATTGAATTTGACCACAGTGCTTTTATAATTTTTGTTCTTTGCAAAAAATAAACATTATCGTATAAATTGATTGCTTTTCATTCCGAGGGCAAAAATGTCAAGATTTTTATGTTTCGAGTCAAAACTGTAAAATTGTGTGAAAACTAGGTTTTCACTAAGGAACGTTGGTTTCCTACATTGCTGTAGGCAGTAAGTATCATAGATGCTAAGTTTTAAAGAAATGAAGGTTTAGTCAAGGAAAGAGTAAAAGAAAAAGAGATTGAGGGTAAAATGGTCATTTTATGAAAAAGACCAAAACGGACTCAAAACGTCCGATGTCGGGAAACGTTCTTTAATGGAAATTTTTTCGTAGTAAGTAGGTAATGGAACAGTAAAGTTAAGCAATGAGTTTTATAAAGTTATGAAATGGATGAAAAATCTGTTAGGGGTAAAATCGTCATTTTCAAGAAGCGGCTAAAACAGAGTTGAACATTCCAAACTAGTAAAACTTTCTTAGATAGAATATGTTCCATAATATGTTAAGTAACAAAACCATCACATCAGACGAGAAATTTAATGAGGGATGTTCAAGTAAAAGAAAGGTAACTCAATGGGTTATAAAGTTAAGTAAAGAAAAAGGTAAACCGATGGATTACTGAGATAAGCAAAGAGAGTGATAACCCAATAGGTTACGGAGTTAAGTAAAAGGTATGGTAACCTAGTGGGTTACAAAGTTAAAAGCAATGGGGTACAAAGTAAAGAGAAGGGCAAATGATAGTATACCAAGTTATGAAAAAAGGAATGAATGTTTAATGTTTATGTTTTATTATCAATCGAGTAGATTAATAAAAAGAAAATTAATTAATGATTTGGCTGTCGTTTGATCAAGAGACATAGGCCAACTAATCAAAGAAATGATTTTTGAATGATTATATATATGCTTGCAAATGTATTTGCAATTGTTGTGCAAATTGTTTTTAAAGTATGTTCGCATTTGTTATTTAAAAGGTTTTTAAGTTTAAATCAAGATTTGCAATGTACTTGCAACTATTATGTTTAAAGCATGATTGAATTTAATATGTATAAAGTTTAAAAGATCAAGTAAAGGGTTGCAACGTATTTGCAATTATTGTTTTTAAAGTATGATAGCATTTTGTTAATGCACAAAGTTTTATAGTTTAAGTTATAAGTTCTATGTTGTATTTGTTATGCAATAAGTTTTAAAGAGAACAATTATGATTTGCAAATGTGTTTGCATATAATGTGTTAGAATTTGATATGCCCAGGTAAAGATAAATGAAAGTGTCATACCAGCCTCCTTGTTGTGAGGTACTAAAAGTAAAGTTAAAGTTTGACCTCCTAGATGTGAAGTCCATGACCTCGGTATTCGATGGTCTCAAGTCTTCCACAAGAGAAGCATCATGTTTGTGATCTCATGATTAATGATGTTGGTACGGACATTAAAGTAAGATAAGGATAGTTAAGGAACAAAGATAGAAAGTTAAAGTAAGGAAAGAATGTTCATAAAATGCTTAAAAATGAAAGTTCATAATTAAGCATAAATGAAAACATGCATTTTGATTTTGCTTGTTTTTCCCTATTATGGAATATTTATATTTTATGGAAAACATTCTAAGAAATGTTTTACATTAAATGTTTATGAAAAACATTTTCATGTTTCCAAGAAAAGGTTTATGAACGACGTTTTAAGAAAAACATTCAAGAAATGTTTTATGAAAAATGTTTATGCAAAACGTTTCAGTAATGTTTTATGAAAAACATTTTAAGAGAAAGGTCTTTATGAGAAAAGTTTTTTAAGCATGTTAAAATGATTTATGACTTTACGTTTGAACTTATTGAGCGAAAGCTCATTAAAAGTTTCTTCATGCTATAGGTAGTCCTACGAGTGACTAATAGGACTAGTTTAAGGAGCTTGGTGCTGCGGAGGGCAAATGCGAAGATTTGGGTATGGATACCACTACGGTATGCTTCCGCTGTTCAAAAGAAATGTTTTTCACTATTTGATATAGTGTTTTCAAAGTTTTAAGAAAATCAAAGTTTTAAGAAATGTTTTCAAGGTTTTACGATAAATTTTATGAAATGTTTTATTTACTTAAAAAGTTAAGTTTTAATTAATAATTCAGTAAATGTTTTTTAGTAAGTTTTAGGAAACAATTTAAAATAGTTTTAAAGGTAAGTGTTGAGCGAGTCTCAACTTGAATGGCGACAGAGATCGCAACAATTTTTAAGTAAGTTTTTTAAGGATGTTAAAAGGGAAAGAAAAAAAATTTTTAATTCAATATCTTTCTTTCTAAGTAAGAAAGATTAATGTTTAAGAACAATGTTTAAGAAAGTTAAGTTACTACCCGAAAAGGTGGGTCGTCACAACGGAAGAGGCAACAGGGTTGAAAGTGAAGCCTAATACAAGGTGGAACTACCTAAAGATACCAATAGTTGCAGACGAAGGCGGCATGCCGGACCCACCATTCACTGATAATATCACATGAGCCCCCATGCCTAACAAATTCAAAGTCTTGCAAATAAGCCTATGATAGGACAATTGATGCCGACGAGCACTAGAGCTGTACTAAGGTCATATGCTACTCCAAAATGCCAACGATGTCACAATGTACAAGCGTTTTCACTCACTTTGACTGGCCCAGCTCAGCAGTGGTTCTGGTGCATTGAGCTGGGCACCATGACTTTGTTCCGCCAGTTATCAGATGCATTCTCAATAGCCTTTGCCACATCCAGGACAAGAAGAAAGGAAGTGACCTACCTCTATGTCGTCAAGCAAGGTTATGGGTGCATTAGAGACTACATCAACTGTTTCACCCAAACAACACTAGAGGTGAGGCACATTGAAGATGAGACTCTGAAGCATGCCTTCACAAAAGATTTCAAGGACAGGAACTTGATTTGGTTGCTCGCCCTTGAGTAACTGAGCATGTTTTCTTAGATGCTTAATTATGCTCAAAGGCATGCCGAGCGACCGAGTACATGAAGAGCTACTAAGTAGACAAAGGTAGCAGTAGTAGAAGCAAGAGGAAGGGGAAGAAGTAGACGACTCTGCCCGAGCAGATGGAAACTGACTAGAGCAAGAAGGCAAAGACAGATAAGTCAAAGTTCCCAACCAGAAAGTTCCAAAGCTACACACCCCTGGTCACTAGCATTGACAAGGTGCTGAACTAAGTAAGTAATCAAAATTTGTTGGTGGATCCACCTTATTTAAGGGAAACAGAGCCAAAAGGGATTAGAACAAATACTGTAACTTTTACAAGGATATTGGACATAATACTTGTGATTATATCTAGTTCAAGGACCAGATCGAATGACTTGTCTAAGATGGACATCTGAGGGAGTTCGTGGAGCGAGTCCTAGCTCCTAGTACCAATGCTAAGAAGAATGACTAGCTAGCCTGAGATGGGCAGGCCTAGCCATGTAATGATGGTGGGAATGCTCCAAAACCACCGAACATAGTTCATACAATTTTTGGCAGCTAGTTATCGAGGACAACCTCAAGTGCTCAGCAGGCCTTTGCCCGAAAGGCTCGGCTAGTTGGGAGGGTTGACCTCATGAACATGTTCTAGCATATAAACAAGATCTTTAGATAGGAGGACATCCCCATCACTTTCATAGAAGAAGATGTAGACAAGCTCATCCACCTATACAATGAGGCTCTAGTGTGCAGACTTCAGATCTCCAACAACATAGTTTAGTGTGTACTGATTGACAACAGTAGCTCAATTGATATCTTCTTCAAACAAGCTTACGACTACTTGAAGATCAGCAATGCCACGCTAACCCTAGTTGGACATCCATGTATGGCTTCATAAAGGAATGTGTTTGAGTAGTAGGAAAGATTGGCTTACTAGTTACCTTTGGAGAGGGTGTTGTTTGGGTAACACACCTGGTCTACTTCTTCGTAGTCGACAAAGCCCCCCTAACACAACATTATCATTGGACGGCCTACCTTGAATGCCCTCAAGGCTGTGGTCTCCACCTACCACCTTGCAATGAAGTTTCCAACAGAGAACTGGGTCGGAGTCATCAGGTCAAGGTAGAAGGATTCTCATGAATGTTATGCCAAGGCCATGAAAGAAGCTGTAGCTCGACAACTAACCATCTCAACCATATATTCGACCTCATCCTTGTATACTAGAAGAAAAAGTGTAAACCACACCGGTAATAGACTTGGTGCCGCACCATCTAGACCCTGAACACCCCGACCGAATGGTCCAACTCGGGTCTTAGCTAAAACTTGAGATCCAGGCTAACCTGGAGAATTTCCTAATCGAATACCAGGATGTGTTCACTAGTCACATGAGGACATGCTCGATATCAACCTCAGCATCATCTGCCACTACCTCGAGGTCTGCTAAGAGTACAAACCAGTCATCCAAAAGAGAAGAGCATTCAATCTAGAGAGATATGCTGCCATCAACGAAGAGGTCCAAAAGATCTTGAAGGCTAGGTTCATCTGGGAGGTCATATACCCATAGAGGTTGGTGAATGTGGTCCTGGTCAAAAAAACCAATGGAAAGTGGTTGGTCTGCATTGATTATACCAACCTTAATAAGGCCTGCCTAAAGGACTACTTCTCACTGCCTCATATAGATCAACTAGTGGACACAACAACTAGACATGAACTACTAAGTTTTATGGACGCCTACTTCGGTTACAACCAGATCAAGATGGCTGAGGAAGACCAGAAAAAGACTGTCTTTACCATGGACCAGGGACTATTTTGCTACGTGGTCATGCTTTTTAGATTAAAGAACACGGGAGCCACCTACTAGCGCCTTGTGAACAAAATGTTTGTTTGGCTAATCAGGTAAACCATGAAGGTATACGTCAACAACTTGCTCGTCAAATCTGTCCAAGCAGTAGATCATATTGCTGATCTTCGAGCAAGTTTCGACATTCTTTAGGAATAAAAGATGAAACTTAACTTGCCCAAGTGCGCGTTCGTGTTGAATTCGACAAGTTCCTCGAATTCATGGTTAACCACTATGGTATTGAAGTCAATCCCTCCAAGGTCCAGGCTAAGGTAGATATGCACTCTCCTAGCACTATCAAAGAAGTACAAAAGCTAAGCAGCACGATAGCAGCCCTGCCTAGGTTTGTCTCTTGGTCTATTGACAAGTGCCAACCTTTTTTTTTAGGCACTTAAGGGGTGGTTTGAGTGGAGCAAGGAATGTGAAGAGGCATTCCAAAGTCTCAAGATATATTTGGCCATGCCCTTGCTCCTATCCAAACCTTTATCAAGAGAGACACTTTTTGCCTACCTAATTGTTTATGAAAGCTGTAAGCTTGGTCCTCGTCCAAGAAGATAGTGTCTAGAAGTCGGTCTACTACACCAGCAAAGCATTTTAGGGTGCAGAGGAGCGGTATCCTCCATTGGAAAAGCTGGTACTTGCCCTCATCACCTCTGCTTGGAAGCTTCGACCGTACTTCTAGGGGCACACAATTCGAGTCCTGACCAAATACCCCTCGCACCAATAGTCCAAAGTCTAGAAATATTTGGTCGGATGGCCAAGTGATCAGTTGAGCTTAGGTAGTATGACATACATTTTGTGCCCTGGACAGCCATAAAGCCTCAAACCTTGGCTGACTTCATCGTAGAATTCACAGATGTTGGGTAGATCACTCCTCCACCAACAAGGCTCCTGTCAAAGAACAAGATGCCCCCAGCAGCAATATTACCAAGCCCTAGCCCAAATAGAAGCTCTTCATAGATGGGTCATCAAGTGTGAATAGCTCGGGCGCTGGTCTCATCCTTACCAGTCCAAACGGCTACTAGGCGAGTTACGCGTTCCACTTTGACTTCAAGGCATCCAACAACGAAGCCAAATATGAAGCCTTGATAACCGGGCATAGAATCATGTGTGACCTCAGGGTGGATTACATTTGCATCCACAATGATTCAATGCTCCTTGTCCTGCAGGTCACCAATGGGTTCCAGTCTCAAACATAATCTATGGCCGCATATTTGAAAGAGGTCAAAGCCTTGCTTAGACAGTTTAAAGCCTATTCTTTCATTCAGATGTTGAGGTCTGAGAATATAGAACCCAACATGCTCTCTCGACTAGCCTCGGGCCTAGAAGATAGCGACTTGATGTTAGTTTCAATAAAGAGGTTGGCCGAGCCAAGCATCAATAGGGAAGGAGTAAACATAGCCAAGGAGTAAACAGACACTTAGATGGACTCAATCATCTGATACTTGACCACAGCATAGCTACTAGTGACCAAGAGGAAGCTGATGCATTTACAATAACTCAGCCTGGTATTCGATGATCGAGGGAAAACTCTACAAACGCAACTACATAACACCCTATCAGAGGTGTGTTAGGCCTCAAAAGGCTCAATACCTTACATAGGAAATCTATAGCGAGTTGTGTGGCAATCACACAGAAGGGCACTCTCTGTCACTTAAGTGCCTCTGCTAGGGCTACTACTAGCCAACCATGGATCAAGACTGCAAAGAATATGCAGGAAAGTGCCTCAAATGCCAGTAGTTTGGTTGAGCGATTGGACTACACATCGAGCCGCTCAACTCTGTTACATCTGCTTGGCCGTTCACTAAGTGGGCTATTGACCTGATTGGATCCCTGTCCCCGGCCCGATCACAATTCAAGTATTGCATAGTCGCCATCGACTACCTCATCAAGTGGGTAGAGGTCAAGCCTTGCACTAACATAACTGAAGCCAAATGCACCAACTTTATTTGGAAGAACATTATTTGCTAATGCAGCAACATACACACTATAGTCATCGACAATGCCAAACAGGTTGAAGCAGCCAGTCTCTTTCGTATGTAAGAGCAGCTCGGCATCAAGAAGGTTTTTTCCTTGCCTTGGTATCCTTAGATCAATGGATAGGTTGAAGCAATCAACAAAACCATTAAGGACAACCTGAAGAAGAAGCTAGAAGGGTTTAAAGGTGTGTGGATCGACGAGCTCTCGAAGGCACTTTGGGCTTACCTTACTACTGCTCGGATTGCCACGGTAGAAACTCCATTGTCCTTAGTCTACGAACTCAAAGTCGTTATCCCAACTGAGGCTGGCTTGTTGAGCTTCAAAGTTGAACACTATGATGAGCTACAAAATGCCGAACTTATGATGTCCAAGCTTGACCTATTGGAAGAGAAGAGAGAGACAACCCTAATCTGCACAGCTACTTGGAATCAAGCTATTGCCCACTACTATAACAAGCGGGTCCATCTAAGGAGTTTCAAAGTTGATGATTTAGTCTTGAAGAAAGTCATTGTCCAACAGCTGGGGCTTAATTCCTTTGGTCATTGTCCAGCTAGGCACATATAAAATGGACAACATGGAGGGAAATGTGCTCGGCCACCCCTAGAATGTTGAGCACTTAAAGAAATTACATTGTTGACAAGAGCTAAAACGCTTTTTTTGATCTCTGGCCTCATTATTCTTTTTGTAACTAAAAGATCTACCTAACAGAGCAGAGATATGTACCAAAAAAAAAGAATATATCAATGAAAAGTACACGTTTAAAGAATTCCTCTGAGCAATTTGCACCTCAAAAGAAGAAAAGGCCACAACTCCCAAAGATGGGGGGGTAAAATTAACTCCTGATTGGGGGGTTGGTCGGCATACACATCGACCATAAGTGGACTTGAAACAACAGTATGCTAGTATAGCACCTTATGGACGGCTTGACCAACGGTCACATTGACATGGTGATGACCCTAGGAAATTCGACTCCCAACCACAACTGGACTTACAAAAGTCCTAAAGAACTTAAACAAGTCTAAGGAGGCACATGGCACTATGCGCTGTAGTAACCAGCTCAAATTGGACACGTCAGAAAAGCGTGTCCCAAACATAAGAGTCCGAGAAGTGGATATTCTTCCTGCTAAGCCAAACAAAAAAAAATAACCCAAGGAGCATTAAACTTAGGAACAATAAAAATAATTCATGGAATATTGAACGTGGAAAAAATTAAAATAATCCAAGAAGCATCAAACTTGGAAAAAACTAAAATTTTATTGGTCTATGGGAGGTACAAATAACCAAGCACCTCCTAAACTTGGACAGAAAATAAAATAACAAAAGGTACAAAAGTGAAGAACAAAAAGACCATCTGCTTTGGACCCTAGAGTCACCATCCTTAGCATCAAGGTCAACCACCGTGTCCTAGATTTCTAGAGCTTAGACTTCCTCGACCTGTTCTTCTTCCACACTGACCTCGGGCTCAACAATGAGTGACCAGACCAAGGCAGCAGCCTTGGGATGCTTTTCTAGAATACACTCCTGTAAATCCTTTATCCTGCAATAATAGTTGTCTGCATAACTGGCGTCTTCCATTGCTTGGGCTAGCTAACCAAGCAACTCCTCCCTCAAGAATTGCTCGTATTCATCCAGAGCACCCTGGACCTTGCTTGTTTCCTCATGGAGGGTGGCCCGAGCTTGTTCTACTTTAACCTGTGCCTAGTTGGCCTCCTCCCAAACTTTCCTGGCATTGTCTTTAGCCCAAGTTACATTAGTTATTACCCTTGAAAGCTCGGCCTCCTTTTCCTCAAACATTTTTTTCCATTTGATCCTTCTCCTCTACAGCCCTGTCGACCTTTCTTCACTGGGTGTGGAAAGTACGTTTGGCTAAGAGGTAGGCGACCTTCAAGTACAAACAGGCCTACAAAAGCATGGATTAGAAATTGAAAAAAAAACACAAGTAATAAAGAGCTCGAGACATAAACTAGGCATACCTGGATGGTGAGCTTGAAGGTTGAGTAGAAACAGTCCTAAAACATTTGCTTCCGAGTCGCCTCAAAAAATTCCTCATCCAATACAGCTTCCCCAATGGTCTAGACCATTAAGGGGGCGCGCAAGATGGCACCTCTTTGGCTGATCGACTGGCGGTGGCAAGACAATGGTAGCAACGACTGAAGGGTTGCCTTCCCCATGGCTTGACAAGTCCTTCAGTCTCATCAGCTGTGGTAGGACGCTAGGCAGGTCGGTGACGATGGGGCCCTTGGGCTCCTTAGTCCTTTTCCTTTTGAACCCAGCAACCCCTTGCCTTTGGATCAGTGGAGTTTCTCTATCCTTCTCTACCTCTCCTACCTAGACATCCCTCTCAAAGACATTTTTATAAGAAGAAAAATCACTAAGTTAAGATGGGCTCAGCGACAACATAAAAAAAAAAAAAAACTCGAGGCAAACCTTTAATTCGAAGCTAGTCTAGTGGGTAAAGCAACCTTATCACGTCGCTAAGCTCTTCGTCGATAATGGTTGGCCCCAAACCAAGGGAATTACCAGAAGAGTCCTTGAAATTAGAGGAAGATGACTTCCCCACTGGCTGTCCAGATCTATAGGTGTTTAGCCCTAGGACGTCAGCAGCGCCACACTTTATGATTGTCACTTGCTTGGTAGGCTGAGCAAGTGGAATGTCATCATGTTAGGGGTTAATTGAGCTAGACCCTCTAAACCAACCATAATGGGCAAGATTCATCTTCCACAGCAAAAAGGCTTGTTGTTGAGAAGCTTCAGGCTTCGAGTATAACTCCTCCATAGCCACAATGACTCTGTTCAATGCCCACGGTCTCTTCGACCATATGTGTCCCTGCTCAAATCTCCTCGGGACCTCCTAATCTTTGGGCACTACCTCACTGGCTCGAGACATCTAGTTCTCCCTGATGTAGAATCACTCATACTTGTAAAACTTATCCGAGTTGGGGTTCCTAAGGATGAAATCCTTCTTAAAGCCGATGAAGTAATACCAACTAGTCTGCTGAGGAAGCCTTTTCATCTTAAAGACCTGCTTGAAGGCCTTCCACAACATCTCGGTCACTTTGTAGTACCTTCAAAGGATATACATCCCAATCAAAGATCCATAGTAGTTTCGGTTTAGCTAAGTAGGGCACACATTCAAATCGTTAAGTGCCTGCCAAAGGAAATGGTGAAAAGGAATACAAAGTCCTCATCAGAAGAAACTCCACGTATAATATACCCCTCCAGCGAGTCAACTAGTGAATCCCCCTCTTAAGGCAACAACAAGATAATGTCGTCAGGAATCTGATATTCTAAATGTAGGAATTTAAGTCAGCCTAGTGTTAATGATGAAGTATATCCTACCATTGAAGTCTGGTTGAGCCGATCCTTTCTGTAGGTGACTGTTCCTCAAAATCTAGTCGCCATAGTAGGTCTCTCCTTCTCAACCTCCTCGTCCTCGACCTTATCATCCCCGGTTGGCCTGCCTTATCAACAGACGGATTGATGGATACTTCTCTCATTATAAGAGTAAAAGTCTCAGTGCCCCAACCAAAGATGCTCGGTAGGCCAATAGCTACCACTAAGCTGGCGCATTCATGGGCCAAAACTTGAGACGTGCCTGTGGTGGCTGCCATGATGTATGGGTCCTCACCCCTGCACGGTCTGATTAGGCACCTACCCTTTATTGTGTCTAGGAACTCTTTCTCTCGGACCGTCCCCTTACCGAGGCTAAGGATCTCAGCCACCCTGTCTTAATCAGGTTAAGTTTCCTTAATATCAACTTCCTTGGTCCTAAATCAATCAATCTCGGTGCTATCATCTGACCCAGAAGTAATTGAATCGTTTTAGGAATCACTTAAATCACTCATGGCTATGTTTTGGTTTGGAAATTACCTACTCAAGCATAAGGTTGTTTGGGTATGAAGTAACAGTCCTTGGATTACTATCCACTACTCGGCAACTAAAAATCAAAAGTTTAGAAACTAGTCACGCTAACACTCTGGAACAACAAGGAATCAACTTCTATTTATAGCCAAAACTCAGGTGTAGAAATTGAAGAGACGTAATGATTATGCTCATTAGGGAAACAACCAATCGCGTGCTAACACGTGTCTCATCGAGCTTGATCGTGTGTCCCTCTAACTCCCATCACCCTAGGACAAAGCCTGAAGGCCAACGTATGTCGACCATACCCTCTCAGCATAGTCCACCTAACTGAGCACTAACCAGGAACATTGGGAGCCTACTGATGGGGGTGTACTTGGCACTATACTCGAGGACTACCTTTATGGCAACTCAGTGGCTATGCTAGGCAAAGTTCATCGAGAAGGCAATCCGTAACCTCTTGAGATCGGCAATTCCCCCGAGGTGCTCTACGAGGCCCCTCTTGGTTGCAACAAAAGGTATCGCCTCCTCGGGAAGAACACATGCTTAGGTCAGACTATTAGAGCCTGCAACTAAACAGCAAATCACCATAGAAGGTCGACACATAGCCTCATTTCCCCCTCAGATGGAGACCAATCTTCCAATGGGGGGTCACGACACATGTCACCTATGCCCTGACAGATCTTGATGTGACACACAAGTCATGGGTTAAACCCATCTAACACTTGGTTCAAGTGGTGACCTATAAATAAAGCACATTTGATTCAGCTTGAGGTAACGTGCTCTTTCCCAACTAACTCCACTTTCGTACTTTACCAAGCAGTTATCTGACTTAAGCATCGGAGAGCCTTTGGTTGACACTACACCAGTACTCCCTTACCTCCAAAGCGTTCGTCTTCTTATTGTAGGTTCACCTTGACTGGCCAAAATGAGTAGAGAAGAGACATCCAAGCACCATGTGCAGCCGCATGTGGTGTTGACAGACAACCATCCAATGCTAGACCTCAACAAACCGAGATATACTTTTAGCTTTAGCTTAGGGTGGCATACTCTGTGCACCAAGTTGTCCCTCTATCCTTAGTTGAGCACTATGCTCTAGCATTGGATATAAACTTCTTTAGATAAAACAAGAATAATTTACTAAATAACCTCAAAAAAAACTTAATATAACTTCTAAAAGGGAAAAAGCAAGTATTTTGCTATCTGATGTTCTACAAAAAAAAAAAAAAAGACTCAATTAATGACCTACTGATAATATTGTATGAGAAGAGCTACATTCTATGGGTGATCTATTACCCAACCTAATAGATATTCGAAGTGATATATGCCTGGTTTGACAATTCCTCGAACATTATATGGTCCTTCCCACGTGGTCCCTAAAGGTCCAGTATTTTTCTCTTTGGTATTTTGGGCTATTTGTCTTAAGACTAGGTCACCTATCAAGAAGCTTTTTCTTTGACCTTTTTGTTGTAGTATTAAGCTGCTCATTGATGATATTTTGTTTGCCTAATTTGTGCCTTCAAACACTTCTCTTCTAATTTGTTGAATGCCCATTCATTAGTTCTTGGTTAATGACTATGTTAACAAACAACTCAACTACTTGGAGTTGTTATTTCAACAAGCAACATGATTTCTACTCTATAAGTCATTGAGAATAGGGTTTCTCCTGTGGATGTCCTAGAAGTGGTTTGATATGCCCATAAAATTTTAGGCAACTCCTCGCCCATGCGCCTTTTAGCTAATCAAGCTTCTTCTTCAGTGTGTACTTTAGGACATTGTTAATTACTTTAACCTGGCCATTGCTCTACTAGTAGATTAGGGCCGAGAAACTTCTGTTGATCCCTAAATGGTCATAGAACTCCCTTGTTTTGGCATTATCAAGCTACTTAGCATTATCCAAGACCAAGTAGTTAAGGACACCAAATCTGCAAACAATGTTGTTCTAGATGAAGGCTGTATACTTGGCCTCAGTGATTATGGTTAGTGGCTCTGCTTTTGCCCACTTTGTGTAGTGTTCCACGACTACTATAGCATATTTATAACCTTGGGGTGCAATATGAATAGGTTTGATAATATCAATGTATCATTTTGCAAAGGGCCAAGGGCTAATAACTCAAGGGTCAATGGCCAACATGGGAATTGTAGCGTACCTTTGACGTTTCATGCATTTTTGTACGTACTCCATTGCTTCCCTCTTAAATGTTGGCCAATAGTACCCTTATTGTAGAATCTTATGCCCTAATGACTAAACCTTGGCATGATTTCTATAGACTCCTTCATAGAATTTTTTTCAACACGTTATGTGCCTTCTATTTATCTAAGCATCTGAGTAGCGATGTTGAGTTTCCTCGACCATATACAGTATCATCATGAATCAAATACCATGTCGATCTATACTTCAAACTTCTTGCTTCATTTTGATCATCAGGCAGCACTCTATTTTTCAAGAAATTATAAATTGGCGTCATCTAGTTGTCAGGTTTGACGATGGGGAGCACATAGTCTAGCTCCTGATTTTGAATCGTTGGCTATTCTAGTAACTCAAGTGGTATGACCTTTAGCAACTCAAAGTCTTTAGTTGTGGCAAGCCTTATTAGTGCATCTACATTTCAATTATCTACATCGTGAATTTTGATGAACTTGTGGCGTTCGAACGTTTTCAATTCGTCCTTTACCTTATTCAAGTATGCTACCATTCGTTCTTCCCTATTTTCATAATCCTTATTTATTTGGCTGACAATGACTTATGAATCACTATAAACGGTAACTGAGCTTACCGTATTATGTTGAGCAAGTCTTAACCTAGTAATGATGGCCTTGTGCTCGGCTTCATTGTTGGATGCCCTGAATTTGAATTTGATAGCTGAGGTTATCTTGTAATCCTCAAGGCTTACTAGAATAACACATGCTCCAACACCGTATTCATTTGGTGACCCATCAACGAATATCTTTTACTTGGAGAGCTCTACTTCCAATTCCATCTCTTTGATGTTTGGTAGGGCAATAAATTTTACTACAAAATCTACTAAGGCTTGGGCTTTAATTGCTTTCCTTAGAACATAATTGATGTGAAAACCACTCAGTTCCACAGCCCACTTTAACAATTGTTCAGAAGTATCTGCCTTTTGAAGCTCTTGTCTCAAAGGGTAGTTGGTTAGGACATCGATTATGTGCTCTTGAAGAATTATGGAAGCTTTTTAACTGTTGTTATCAAAGCAAATGAAAGATTTTCCTTGTCAATGTATCTGGTCTCGACATCTAAGAAACATTTGCTCACATAGTAAATTGGAAGCTAGACTCGGTTCTCTTCTCTGATGATCACCGAATTAACTACATGCTTTAAAACAACTCTATAAATATAAAGTTTCTTACCTGGTAATGCCTTGGAAAGAATTGGGGCTTCACCAAGATGGATTTTAAGCTGTTGAAACACCTCTTCACATTTAGTAGTCCATTTAACAGGCTTAGCTCCTTAAGGTATTGAAGAAAGGAATACACTTATCTATTGCCTGAGAAATAAAATGATTGAGCGTAGCTTCGTATCCAATAAGCTTTTGTACATCCTTTGGCTTTTTTTGTGATCCTATCTCTATAAGGGCTCCAATGTTCTTGGGGTTTGCCTCTATGCTGCATTGATTCACTATGAAACTGAGAAACTTTTCAGAAGTCACCTCGAAGGCATACTCTTGAGGATTGAGCTTCATGTTGTATTTCCTTAAAATCTTGAATACTTCTCGTAGGTCGATAATATAACTATAGGTGTTTTGACTCTTTACTAACATATCATTTGCATACACTTCCATGTTTATTCCGATTTGGTTCTCAAACATCTTACTCACCAGTCTCTAATATGTGGCTCCTACATTCTTAAGACCAAATGGCATCTTCATATAGTGATACAGAACTCGATTAGTAATAAATGTTGTATGTTCTTAGTTGGGCCCATACATGGAGATTTGATTGTATTTACAATAGGCATCCATAAAACTCATTCGCTCATGACCCGTCGTTGCATGTAAAAACTTATTTATCCTCATAGAGGAAAGCTATCTTTGAGGCATGCTTTATTCAAATTGATGAAGTCCGTACACGTATGCCATTTGCCATTTGGCTTTCTCACCAAGATCGGATTTGCCACCTAGGTTGGGTAATGGGCTTCTCTGATGGTTTCATTTATGATTAACTTGTCCACTTCCTCTCGTAGAGCATGATACCTTTCTCCACTCAATCGTCTTCTTTTTTGTTTTTTCGGTGGATATGTAGGGTCTATGCTAAGTCGATGGTAGATAATCTATGGGGAAATACCTTTCATATCATCATGCATCTAGGCAAAGACATTGAGATTATCTTTCAAGAACATTATCAAATCTGTACGATATCTAATACTAAGCTAGGTGCCTATCTTCAAAGTCTTGCTCAGGTCATCATCATCCACTGCAACTTCCTCTAAGTCCTCCACTAGTTTTGCCACAGTGATTTCATCATCCATTCTTGGACCGAGGTCTATCTCATTTGGTCCATGGTCGATCGTCATCATTCTATGCTTGGGAATCCATAGTCTAGAATCAAATCCAAATACATTGTTCTTGCTTCATACTGGTCATCCCTCATCTCTCCTACCCCGTTCTTAGTTGGGAACTTCACAACTTGACAGTATATAGAGAAGACTACCTTAAGGGCTCACAAGGTTGGTCTACCTATTATAGCATTATAATGGGTCCCTCCCTTAACAACTACAAAATTTGACATTACAGTTAAGGTGTTTGATCGAGTACTAATAGTAACAAGAAGAGTGATCATACCTTCTAGAACAACACTATCTCCTATAAAACCATACTACATCTGTGAAAAAGGCATCAACTGAGTCTTGAGGATCTGCATTTGATCCAGTGCATTTTTGTAGAGAATGTCTTCAAAGATTCCATTGTCAATGAAGACCTTGTAGAATCTGTGCTTACTAATCATGGCAAACACTACTAGTGCATCCTTATGAGGAAAGAAATCGTCTCGGGCATCTTCTTTAGAGAAGGTAATTTCCATGCTAGCTCTTCTCTATATCTTCATTGGTCTTTCATCTACCTTCGTGCAATTATGAAAAAGCCTACCCTTGGCATCCCAAGCATAGCTTTTCAAAGACTATTTGGAATTCCCCCCAAAATATGAACCTCCATAGATGGTGCAAATCACGCTTGCATATGGTTGATTGTTCCTTCTTTAGGAGTTGGATTATTCTAATCAACTCACACACTGCCTAGACGATTCTCTTTGATATATTCCCTCAAGTAACCTATCTTAATGAGGTATTCTATCTCATCCTCTAGGTTAGTATAGTCTGTAGTGTTATAGCCGACCTCTCCATGGAACCTATAGTGCTTATTCTGATTTCTTTTGGCGAGGTCCTTTCCTTATCAAAATTAGCCTTTTCAATATATTGTGATTCTACACTGGTTATATTTCCTCAATATTTGTATTAATCTCAATATACATTTCATACATCTGATAGGGGCATCTCGGCCTTTTATTTCCCTAATCAGGTGCTTATGCTGGTTGAGCTACAGGCAGGGCTGGAGGGAAGGCCGGTGATGATGGAGGATAATTTTGATTTCTATTTTGATTTTTTTCCATTGTTCTTTCTTTTATTCAGATTCTACACTTGTTGAGCTAGTTGTTGACCTATTGGTGCTCCTAGCACTAGAAGATAATATGGCACCTCAACATCTGCTAATAGCTAAACTGCTTCCTCAGTGCTAATATACTTCTAAGCCTATGATAAGAACTCAAGCTATATGATTGGTAGTTTCTTGTGTAAAGAAAACTTGAATGCTCCCTATTGTAAACAGGGGAGAACTAATGTCAAGACAGCATCTTCTGACCAATTCTCAACCAAAACCATCTCCCAAATGTAACTGTTGATAAAGGACTTTAAAGAGTCGGTAGGCCCTTGTTTGACCGCCTAGAGCTTTTCTCAAGGTGTTTGCTGTAATCTTTTTCCTATAAATTGGGTAACAAAGGCCGTGTATAATTCACACCAACATGTGATTGTCCATGGCATTAATTCCTAAGCTACTGTCTTGCTAGACCATTGAGTGTTGCATCAAAAGCTTGACATTTTATTTTGTATGGGTCCCCGTGTAGGCTTATGTGAGAATTGAAGAATTGAGCATGATCATTAGGTTCTCCTTTCCCATCAAACAAGGTAATGTTTGGCAGCTTCAGTTTTGGTGACAAGGGTTTAGCCATTACCTCTTCGATGAATGGGTGTCCATCTAGGTTATCGGGATTAAGGGCTTGATAACCCTGCCCCACTTCCCACCTATTAACTCTTTCTATAAGCTTGAGATGTTCTTGAAGACATACTACTAACTTATTAGTACCTTGGCTTCCTACTTGTGGAGCCTGGATCTGATTTCTAAGGTTTTCCTATCCTTAGCCTCTATTCCTCTCACTATTCATCGAGCCTGAACGTAATTCCTATCTTGGTGCCAAAGGTGGTAATCCTTCACAATTATGGTTGTCCTATGCCTCTACACCTTATCCGACCACACGTCTTTTTTTTGCCTTTCTTTGTCTTCTTTTTTGTGATCCCCATGCCCATGCTAGGTGTGACTACACATTGTTAGAATCACTGGTCCTTTCTTATGGATTGCTTCATCACTTGGCACTGGTAAGGGACCATTATTATTATCTACAGGCCAAGCAAGATTGTTCAGGACGTTCTCCATCTACTATAGGGATTGCATCAATTGCACATAATTTTGTGTCAGCATCCCAATTTGAGCTCTAAGGCTGCATTTGGGTTGGGCAATGTATCTTCAAGTGAAGGCATCTGATTTTGATCATCAATCAGAGGAGGTAGCAGAGGTGGATCTACCTTCCACTTTAGGTAGCAACATCATTGTTTCCATTGTTTTCACCACGACGACTGCTTTGGTTCTGGTTGTTTGCTTCTATTCGCGTTCTCACCATTAGAACAACTGAGAGTTTTCTTACAAAAAAAAATTAGAAAATTCTTCTTGCCTTCCTTCTAGAGCCAATTATTGACAAGCAAAACTCATCTAACAAGTTTCTTTCAAATTCTAGTAATTTTTGTTATTGAAATTTGATTTTTATTATATGGCAAGTACAGTAGCTAGAAACTCTCTGTTGGTCATTTGGATCATTTTATGTTGAGTGTTGGTCTAGAAGCTTAATGACTAGCTACTCTTTGTGTAGTTCAGCTGGCCATTTGCTAATGGTTGGCTGGGAGGGTTTTGTTTTGAAGGTGATTATAAAGAGTTCTATGATGCTCTTCACTTGGATTCCCTTTATCCATATGGTTTTTTTTTTTTTTTTTATGCATACTAGATAGTTGTTTGGTGTTTATTTTAAGGATTTTAGTACTGTTGTCCCTCAATTTTTTTTTTTTATTTTTGATAAGTCACTCCCTAAACTTTTAGTTTTGATAAATTACTACATGAACTTTTCAAATTATTGCAATGTGTCTCATTTTCGTGAGCTTCCTGTTAAATCGGTGACAAAAAAGCATATGTGTGCCCCATCTAAGGACGGAAAATCCCAAGTCAATAAAAGTTTTTTAAATCTAATCTAAATCCTAATGCAAATATCAAATTCAAATCCTCAATTGAAGTGGTATTCAATTTAATGGGGTGTTAGACGTGTATGCCCTAAGGAGTAAAAATGCAATAAGTTTTTGGAGACATATCTATCAATAAAGAATTTATTTATTATTTATATACCAAATCTTGTCCTCTTTATGTTGATATTTGTTGAATGTATATTAAGCAAACAATAGTCTGAGACTGTCAATCTAAACCTTTAAGAATTAGGCATATGATGGATAGATTATGCAGAAGACACGATTCTTAAGGTGACGGTCTAAATCATAAGATCCGCAATCAAGGGAATAAAGTTGGACACTTTATTCAAGTAAAGATTGTAATGTTGTCTATATCCCTATTGGGAGATGGTTTGTCTTGGCCATCGAAGGTAGACTCTGTGAATATAAACATTGACACATTGTCATAGGTGACGATGTGTTGACTGGGTCAACACATAAAGTGAATTGATTTGGATTAATAATTCTATCTTGGCAAATTGATTCACTTTAGACAATTATTTGTATTGTATCTTAATCTTGAGATGAATAGTGGGCATGTTGTCTTGACTTGTGTCTTTTGATGTACCAAAGGGTGACACCCACATTTGAATAGTGGTATGCATACCGGTACGTTGGAGGCATGACTCTTGATAGCGTAGACCTGTTATTCATAGATATAGAATCCATAGCTACTCTTTAGGAGTAGTGATATTCTCTTATATGTTTTATCCTGTAATTGGAAAACTAGAGCGCTCAACCATTTGGATACATAAGTGTAACTAAATGGTATTCCGTCTTTAGATGATAAGTTTTTTGATGGTGAGATAATGGAACGTAAGAAAAAAATAATCAAGAAGGTAAGACAGAACTTGTCCTTAAGGCAGTTATGGATAATCCTATGGGAATACAATACACTATGATAAGTCATGGAGACTTAGATATACGGGCTTTGTAATTCTATATAGTTTGAGAGTGCAGCTCCAAACTTTTATTGGAGTAACGTTGGAATTGATAATTATGAAATGTATATCTACGATATTGGGTTTCATAATTATTGAGAGCTTGAACTATATAGGTCCATTTGGTCCCCTTTGCTAGGTCACAAAAATCCTGTAATGACACGGCGTGTTTTTCCAATAATTGCTTACTTATGTTAGATTTATTAGATTGGCTAAAATTCAGAAGAATCAAATAATTCATGTCTATTTATTGGTTGAATTAATTTTGTGACAAAATTGATTCAAGATAAACTTGTTGAATTATCAGGATCAGATAATTCATGTTTGTTTATTAGTTGGATTAATTTTGAATTGATTTAAGATAAACTTGTTGAATTATTGGGAATTCATTTATTTTCCTATAGATTATCTAGATAAATTTTAATTAGATAATTTACGAATTCATTAATTTTCCTATAAATTATCTAGATAAAGTTGTTTTAATTAGATAACTTTTCTATTGGGTTATTTGAATTAAAACTAAGGCTCTATCCCAAGAATCTTGAGTGAAAAATAAAGGTTTGCAGGGATCTTTTATCGGAAGTTCGGCAGGCCGATAACTAAGTTCGGCCTACCGATTGCAGAGGTTCGGTAGGCCGATCTGCCACTTCAGCCTGTTGACCGTACGATAAAAAGATCACGCATTTTCATACGAATTTCATCATATATTGATCTGAATTTGATTCTGATTTGAATTTTTTGAGGCCTTATCTAATAAGGACTGACTCTTGGACCCAACCTCTATAAAAGAAAAGTCTCTTTATTATTTAGATCAATTGAGAGATTAAGAGTGAAACTCTGCTGGTGAGATTCTAAAACTCCCTTAGAGCTCTTGTTCATAAATCACGAACACTAGATTTGTAACAACCTGATTTTTTTAATGCATTGAAAATGCATTAAATTAAGGATTATATTGAGGCGAAAAACGTGATTTAAGGAAAAGTATTATATAATAACATGAAAATTATACGGTATTGGAATAATGCAGTGTAAGGAAAATACATTGATGAAATTATGCAGCATGAAATTGCACTGCAAAAGCAATACAGTGTAAGAATTGGACTGCTGTAAAGTCACACAGTACAGAATTGGACTGTGTAAAAAGTGTTTTCCACACTTTTTAATATAAAAGCAAAAAGAGAAAAAAAAAGAAAAATTTGGATAAATCTCAGATTTTCTCTCTCTTATTTCTCTCTCTACTTTCTCTCTCCTCACAAAAATGAAGTTGAGATTTTGAGCTCCGTTTTTGACACCTCTCACACCGTTGGAAAGATCTCGACGAGCTGAGCTCAACGGTGTGTCAAACAGCCCAAAAGGCCGCTGGAGCAAGGCTCACGTGCTGCCCAAAGTGGCGGTGGAACCCATTTTTCTCGAGCTGATTTCTCCTCCGTCCGACCACCAATCGAGGTGATTTTGGTCTCCATGGACTCAGGGTGATGAAAGGAACAAGAAGGTATCTTTTTCCCTGCTCAATTTCAGCTGGATCAGCCCTGACAGAGTAGCTCCATCGTCGCCATGGCACCACCGTCGGAGCCGCCATCTCCGACAGCGGTGAGGCACACCGCTCGTGCCAAAATGTCCAGAGGGAGCCAAAGAGTGGAAGCCCCCACTCAATTGCACGGTTGCGCCGCCCCACGCCGGAGTTCCACCTGCTCCGCCACTGACCACCGTGTGCAACGACGATCTCGCCTATCGCGTCGTTGTTGTGCCAAATTGATGGCACGGTTATGCTCAGAGAAGTTAGAGGAGGAGATTTGACTCCTCAATTGCAGGCAAAAGCCGCCGGAGAAGGGAGAACGGCCACAGCCACCTCGCGACGCCACGAGGTACATCGGGCCACCCATTCCACAATGAGTCGAGCAACCCCACCTTGGGGGAATTGCTCAGAGGGACCTGGGGAAGCTCTTCCCCAAGTCAATTTCACGGCACCATCGCCGGAAGACCGAGATCGAATCTCGTCGTTTTCCACCGTCAACGAAAGACTCAATTTTCATAGTTAGAGGCTGAATTTCATGAAATTGACCATACCAATGGACTCAGGAGGGTCGATTTAGGGGGGGTAGGCTCAAGCTCAGCCACCAATGAGGCCAGTTGACGCCGGTCAACCATCGGTCAACGGCAGTCAACGGCCGGCCAAGGCTCGTTTTGGGATTTTACGATCCGGACCTCCGATCGATGATCTGAGACCTCCTCCTGACTCGTTTCGATGCTCTGAACGTAACGGTAACCTCCGTTTGAGCTAATTCCACTCTGATAAAAATCATCTGGTACCAACTGCACGTGGATCGAGGCGATTCAAATTGTATTATCGGAGTCCAGAAGGATATGTTCAAGAATGTATGATCTCCAGGAAGCATTCATAGCCATGTATGATAGCTTGAGGAGCATTGCAGAAGATGCTTCACATATTATGGATACAGCGAGGTATAACCAGACCCGCTTAGCTCGGAGTCCAAGTAAGTGACAATCTCGCTTACAGTATGAATCGTATTTAGATGCTTTCATAAGATTTATGAAATTGCATGATCAGTTATTGGTACACTGTTTTATGAAAGAATGATGGAAAATGAGACCAAGGGCAAAATGGTCATTTATGAAAAATGATCAAAACGGACCCGAAACGCCCGATGTCGAAAAACGTTTCTTAGTGATGATTTTTCCATATTATGTATGTAAGGGAATGTCAAGTTAGGCAATGAGCTTTGTTAAGTCACGAAATGGACAAAAAACGCGTCAAGGGCAAAATCATCATTTTTATGAAAATGGCTAGAACGGAGCTGAACACTCCGATTTATCATAACAATATTAGACGAAAAATGTTTCGTAATATGTTGAGTAACGTAACCGCTAGTGAGACGGGAAGTTATATAAAGGGAATGCATGTTTAATGCTTATGTTTTATTACCAATCGACTGGATTGACAAAAAGGAAGTTAATTAATGAGTCGGCTGTCGTATGATCAGGACACAGAAGCCGACTAACGAAAGGGAAAGGAATGAGACAGGAAAGGAATAGAGAATGCTAGTGCTATAGTATGGGTAAGTTTCAGACCTCACCTGCAACATGAAGTAAATGATTTTTAAATCTTTTTGATATATGTTTATAAATGAGCTTGCAAGTATTATGCAAGTTGTTTTTAAAGTATGTTTGCATTTAGTATGCAAAAGTTTTAAATATTCAAAGAGAGGTTTACAATGAATTTGCAAATTCTAAGTTTAAAGTCTATAGCATATTGATATGCGTAACGTGTTTAAAAGTTCAAGTTATGCTTTTGAAAGTATTCAATGTATGTTTTGCATTTTTGAAAATGCATAATATTTCATAATTTAAGCTATAAGCTTTATGATGCATTGTTATGCATTTAGTTAAGTTTTGATATAAAAGTTATGATTTGTAAAATGTGATTGCATTACATGTTGCATATGATATGTAATGAATGTTAGAGTACATGTAATATCGCATATGTTATGCAATAAGTTTCATAATGCAAGTGATGGTTTGCAAACCGTGTGTGCATTTTATAATGTATTGATTATGCTATAAGTTGCATATGATGTGACTGCATCTGACATGTTCACAAAAGATAATAAGAAGGTAAAGTAAGGATAAAAAGGAAAGTGTCGTACTAACCTCTGTGTTATGAGGTATTGAACGTAAAGTTAAAGTTAACCTCTAAGATGTAAGGTACTTGACCACGTGATCGATGGTCTCAAGTCTTCCGCAAGGGAAGCATCAGGTATATGATCTCATGATTAATGAGATGGTACGAACACTACAATAAGAAAAGGAAAGTGAATGCAAGATAAAGAAAGTTAAGAAATGAAAGTAGTAAGTATAGTAAGAAAAGAGTGTTCATAAAATGCTCATAATTGAAAGTTCATAATTGAGCATAAATAGAATCATGCATTTTAATTCTGCTTGAATTCCTTTTTTATGAATATTTATATGTCATGTTCTGAGAGACATTTTGAGAAATGTTTTACGTTAAACGTTTATGAAAAACGTTTTATAAATGTTTTATGAAAAATATGTATGAGAAACATTTTATGAAAAATGTTTATACGAAACGTTTATGAGGAATGTTTCAAGTGGAAAGTTTTATGAGGAAAGATTTAAAGTATGTTTTAAACACTTTGTGAGTTTATCTTTGAACTTACTAAGCGTAAGCTCATAAGAAGTTTTTCATGCTGTAGGTCATGTATGGGTGACCAGTAGGACCCGTTAGAAGAGCTGGGTGCTGCGGAAGGGCAGATGCGAGATGTGGGAATGGATACCACCACAGTTTGCTTTCGCTACACAAAGAAAAGGTTTTACAGTATTTAATGTAGTGTTTTCAAGGTTTTGAAGAAATAAGAGTTTTTAAGAAATGTTTTCAAAGGTTTTTAGATACATTGTACTAAATGTATTATACAATTATGAAATGATGTTTTAAGTTATGTTTTAGTATGCGTTTCTTATTCAGTTTTAAGAAACAGTTTGAAATGATTTTAAAGACAA
>CAMOHE010029928.1:0-54001 GCA_946598075.1 Artocarpus hirsutus | reverse complement strand
AAATTCGCAGTTGGTTATTTATTTGTTGATCGTACCAGTACATTTTTATATGTTTATTTAATTTACGCAATTTCTTTAAAATTGAATAATTTTCTAAATGTAGTCCTACTGAGCCTTTCGCTCACATTTTATTTGTTTTAAAATCTTAACCCTAGGTAGATATCAGCATAGGTTTGGAGAAGAGTCCGCCGACCGGACTTACGACCAGTAGAAGTATTTGGTAGGTTAATTTACTATCAAAGGCATGTAAGACTTAAACTTCTCTTTTATTCTGGACTGTGGTTGTATTATAATATTGTCAGTACCATATGTGTGTGCACAATATGTGGGCTAGTGGGACTCATACGCGTTCCACCCCATATTTAATTATTTTAATGTTATTTCTATTTGTTTATTTGTTACAACGATTAATTTATTTCTTTAACTTATTTACTCAAACGATTTTAAAAAATTATCACCTTTTATTTATAAATTTCCTTCTAAAACCTTATTTTTAATTAAATCTTTACTTAATTCATTTAATTAAACCACCACGTCACCTCCCGTACTCCGGGGCGTGACAGTAAACAAAGTTGTCCTTCTAGAACTTTTGTGGTTAGCCACCAAAACATGTATAGATAGGAAATTCACCTTAGATACGCACGCATAAAATTTAACTAATCTTGTCTGCACATAAATAGTACTTAATTAAACCAATCACACGAGTTCATCAATGTATAAACAACTAAATATGATATTCTAACAATCAATCTATGATGTTACGTTAACAAAAATAACTGCTATGTATGTATGAAGATAATAAACTTTCCCACTACTATCTTCAAGCAAAAAAGTGAAAAAGATGATACGGTCTACTTCAACCAAATATATATGTGTTCTAAATGATTATATGTGATTCAGTGTGATCAAGCTAGTGGAGAAGAGCAAACGGAACTATGAGGAAAGGTTCAAAACTATTTTTTTAGGTGGTGGTTTTCATTTTATTTTATTTTTAAAGAAAAGAGAATAAAGATGCGAAGTGAAGGGTTTAGAATATTACTGCTAACCAAGATAAAGTAGAGACATATTTATACAACGAATAAGTCAACAAAGTCATGTGGTAACCGCCTAACATCAGGTTGTTCTTTCTTTTTCTTTTTTTTTTTTCATTAGTATACATAAATGTAATTATAGAATAAAAAAATTAATAACGTTGTATGTATATTAACCTACAGAACTTTTTAATAATATACAGTATGATAAAAGTAGAAAGTAACTAAACTTAAACTTGTAAAACAATTCAACGAAATTTTAAACAATTAGAAGATAGAGAATATAATTTACCAAAGCAAAATTATAGAACTTATTTACTCTAGCACATTGAGCTTCTTGGGCCAAAAAATCAAGCCTTCACATTACACAAAATAACTTAAAAAACTCAAATTAATAAAAACAAGGCATCCTAAGAATAATTATAATGTAACACAAACATGTTATTATTGGCCATATTTGCATGTGAGAATTACGGACACCACAAATTTATTTCAAAGTTTCATTATTTCACGTATTTAATAAATTCCATTTATAACAAATGTGTATAGAAAAATCATTTGGTTACAATATGTTCCTCAATGACGAAAGCCCTGTTCATTTCCAATTTCTCAAGTAATGCTTTTAGGAGGATAACATTAACTCTTTGTTAGAAAGCTATAGCTTTTGTGTCTATGGATTAGCCTTTACATCGAATATAGATTACATCTCTAAACATAGCGATAATGGAGCCTTCGTTCATCAAAACTTCTGTCTTTGGCATATCTAAATATACAAGCTACAAACACAGAGTCATGAATCTACTTCAAGATTAAAATTACACGTGGATGATTATCAAAATGAATTGATTTAAGTTAAATCAATTACACTTTAGATCTAGTCCAATGTCTAACCACTAGGTCTACCACACCAAGTGTCTACTAGGGAGTCAATCCCAATTTGATGTAGATTTTCACTACAGTCTTGTAATGTATAAAGTGTCTAACTAACTACGGACTATATAATTTGGACTATTAATCTTGGTATCATATTTATACCACATATAAACTCTGTATATGTCCAATTCCAAGACATAATAGTTACGGATCACATGTTTGCTTAAGTGCTTTAATTATTATAATAAAGTAATATGAGGACCATTATTAACACATGAAATATTCGTATTAATATATATTTACATATTCCAAAATGTCATCAATTACAAATAAAACATCTGTTCCTTAAGACACTGATCCTAACATGGTTATGTAATTAACCCTAAGTTTATAATATGATCAATAAGTTGTAACATGATCCAACAGTTTAGATTGCATAAATAGAGTCCCTTAGAATATCTAGAAATGGATCCACACCAAGTTTTTTTTTTTTTTTTTTTTTTCTGTTCTTTACTTGAAGAATGAATGACTAATTTCATGGGAAACCCATCCATGACAAGCATCAATAATACAGTGAAATATTCTAAGATGTGACATCATTATGACAATTACTATGTAATTATGGCTGTGATGTTCGATCATGATCTCGAGTTCTATATGCATTTTTGTAAAATGTTATTGTAGAAAGACTATTGTGTAGTTATTGAATTTGAGAGACTCCGGAATATGCATTCAAATATTATTTATTCGGTATCAATTTTTATTATTTAGATACTCTTTAATAAAATCCATTCAATTTAATAAATCTATTTTAAATCTTGATAGTCATGGCCCTGGGTTTGGATTGTGACAAAAATATTTGAAATGAAAATAACAATTTTGTTTCTTATTAGCAGAGTATCCATAATAGCATTAATTAGCAATAAGGTTTAATGAAAAGTAAAGAGACAAAACCATAAGCCCATTATTTTGAAGAATAAAACGCAGGGAAAAAAAATCAAACTACATAGAAAAATTATTGTAGTGAAATTTAAATCTAACAAAATTTTTAAAATATTGTAAAAATAGTCATATTTACATAGTATATAATTACATTCATTATTTAAATGATATTATTTTGAGCCATGTACGTAGTATTCACAGATTAGGGCAATGTTTTAATTCTAAGATAATAATTACGCCATATTTGCATTATCCAGTTTTGTGTTATTAGTCTTAAGAGATGGGCTTGGCTCACTAGAAACTAGACGAAGGAAGCCTATAGGCTAGACTCACATGGTTTTGTTTTTAATTTGGTATGTTGAAGATAAAGATTTCACTTGATGTCTGGAAAACATATCGACTCTCACATCATGATTATCAGCCCAAGGAAGTCCTAACAAAATATGACTATAGCTCATGTGGACCAAATCGATGAGGTAATAGATAGTGTTCAAATGACTTCAAAAAATACTTTACCAATCCAATTTACCCAAAACGGTCTAGGATGAGAATCTTTTTGAAGATTCAATGATCAAAAAACTTAGTTGACACTAACATTAATCTCACTACACTCGTTAACAACAAATTTGTAAGGTGAATCTTTAATGGGATAAAGGTATGAAAATAAGCAGTCACATTTTATGATTGACATGACCTTCTATTTGTTCATAATAAATTCTCAAAATATAACAAGATTATTTATCATGATAAAAATTGTGAGGACTTTAATCGAATTGAAAATACGATTGAAAATTCATGTTCTTTGGATCTAATAGAAATCACTAAATTAAGCAATGATAATACAAAATAATTTACTTTTAAGTTTTAAACTAGAAATAATTCACATACAATCTATCTATTTTTTAGGAAAAAATTTTGGGCTCCCCTAAATTTAGGGGCCCAAAGCCGTTGCCTAAGCTACCTAAAGATTAAGCCGACACTGTATAAGGCAAGCTAAGTTTTCTAAGATGTTAATATGTAATACCCAAAAAAAATCCAAGTAACTAATAAATATAATTCATTAAGGATTTTTTCATAATCACACCATTAAGTTCGTAAGAAGCAAGAGTTTATAGCTCATGAGTATAGATCTCAGTATAGTAATTAAGTATTTGATTGATTATACTGATAGAATTCAAGAATATAAGTCCAGGATTTTCTTAAAAGACCCGAACAGTTTATTTTATGCAAAAATTCGTGCAATTTCATGATTCTATGATTTAAAGTAAATTAGTGTAATGACCGAGAAAATCCTAGAATCTAAATAATATGATTTACATATTTAAGTTAAGGATTTTCTTGAAAAATATCGTGTAAATGTTATGACTAAAAGATTTATGGAATTAATATAAATATTCCAAAATTTTATAGAAAATATTAAATTTAAATTTAGTAACTTTATGTTTAAATAATTTGATTGATAATTTTCACCGCGATTTAAGATAGAAGAAATTTCAATCCACAAATATGTTGAGAATTTAAATTATAAGGATTTTCAAGTGTGGTACGGTGTTAGTGGTATACCGAGAAACATTCTAACACATAGAAAATCTTTAATTGCCTATTAGTTAAAAATTGAAGTTACATGATTACCATTTTTGGTGAAATGCTATCCGAGTTTGAGGATTGACATTGTCAAAGATATGTCAATCCCGAGGTAGAGTGTAGAAAATGTCAAAATTATGTTTATGCAGTCAAGGAATAGATTTAATATTAAAACAATTTAGTTTTTACGCGATCTAAAATTTTTAATGGTATTGATTTATATTGAAATTAGTTTAAACTACATTAATCAAACCCAGTAGAACCAGAAATCTCCTGATAGCCAGTTAGTTTTCCTCAATTAGATGAAATTTTATTTGCTTTAGGAGAAACTTGAAGACAAAATCTCCAAAAAGTCAACAAAATCCCCTTAAAATGTAGATCATGTTTCTTAAAAAAACACAAATTTTGCACTATTCATTAAAGAAGGAAATGACCTATGAAATGATTAAAAAAAATTTCCGTCCTTTTCTCACTAAGAATGGCACCCAGTTTAAGAAAGATTAGACCAAAATTTTTTCCATGCTTAAGTGTGTATGAAACACTTTAAGTTAGACTTAGCAGTAAGTAGAAAATTAACCAAGTTTAAGAAATTATCTATAAATAGACTCCTCCATAACTAGAGCCCATTTTTGCTTCTTTCCTCTTCATTGTTTCAACAAGGAAAATTTTCTCCTCCATAATTTCTTCAAGAACTTGTAAGCTTCCTTCTTCATTCTCTCTAGTCTTTTCTACTTTCCCACCCTTTACAACACCAATAGCCTAAAAAGTTTAGATAGGGGAGGAGACTTTGGTGCATACATACAGGGATAAATCAATCTTCAAGGGTATAAATCTTAAACGTTTTCCCTTTTTAAGTTTTATTTTCCGTGAAGTTGGTATGTAATAAGTTTTATTTATGCTTAAGTTATATTTTTTGTAAATTTGTATAAATGTAGTTTTAGTTTATACATGTTGGGTATGAGAAAATTAAATCTAGGTTATGTTTTGTGGTTTTGAAGAGTTTTTCCACTCTTTTTGACTTTGAAAAGGACACTTTAAAGATCGGTTTTCATGTATTTTTAAACCTAGGAATTTCTAAGTCATTATAATGTAAATGATTTTGTTTAAGATGCTACAAGCTGAAATCTCAACCCAAAATGATATTTCTAGCATTTTTATTAGCTGTCACAGCAATGTTGTAGGAAATGTTGCAACATGGGTTGCGACATTAGCTATAACATCAGTAGTAGGAAGGCTTATATGTTTATATTTTTCTATCGAAAACCTCATCTTATTGTTTAATAAGACTCTTGTAGTAACTACAGAACTCGCAATGGTGGTTATCAACACTTTTGCAACAGATGTCGCAACTCAATGTTGCGACATCTGTAGTGTAGAGTGGTTTTTGTTTAGAAACTGCTCAGTTTCTGCTTCTAAGAGTTGAAACTACTCAATTTATGGCCCTTTATGGTTCTATAAAAAATGTAACATAATCGGTAGTTATCTCAAGAACTTTTCATTAGATGTCACATGTGAATGTTGCAATATGAGTTGTGACATCTATAGTATAGATTTCAAACACTACCCAAATTTGATCTTGCAAAGAAGGATCGCTAAATTTGTTATGCCCCTAAGGTTTTGCAACAACAACAGAATAATCCATGGTTGTTTCAACACTAGTTCTTGAAACATTTTACACGATGTTACAACATTTGTTGTGACATTAGTTACAATATCAGTAATATGGTTTACATTTTTTGAATGAAATGACCCTCAAGAAGTCCAAATCATGATTTTTCCAAAACACGGAAGTTTAAGGTCTTGATAAGAAAACAACCTTCGTGAAGAAAACATTTGGAAATTCTTCCTCTAGAAACAAACTTTTAAACAAATTTAAAAAATGCTTTAACCGGTAAAGTTTACAAAATCACTACAAACTGAAATGTTAAAGATAGAAAACTAACTTTTAGAAAACATGAAAGTTTTAATTAGGGCCGACAATTTCGGATACGGCACGATAACACGACTCGAAAACGACATGAGATAAACGGGTTTGGACTGCACGTTTATTAATTATGTCATAAATGGGCTGGCACGAATAACACGAAAATAAACGGGTTGGATTCATGCTAACATGCTAAACACGCCTTAACACGTTTAATTAAACGGGCCATAAACGTGTTGACACGGTACGACACGATCCGCCCATTTATAACATATTTAAACTTAAAAATAAAAATATTTGAAATATTTATAGTAGGTTAGTATTAATTAGATATTGTGTTTTTGATAATTTTCTTTATTGGCTATTTTTAAAATTTTTTTTAAATTTTTTAAATTTTTTTAATTTTTTTTTTAAATTTTTAGTTAATTAGGTCATAAACGTGTCATATGTGTGTTGTTATCGTGTTAATCCATCATGGCACGTTTAATAATTATGTTAATCGTATCGTGCCGTGTTACACATGCTATAGGCGTGTCGTGTTCGTGTTTGCATTTCTGATACGTTTATTAATTATGTTGTGTTTGTGTTCGGGTTAAACGTGTCATGTTGTAAACGTACCGATACGAACATGACACGAACACGATTATTGCTACCTCTAGTTTTAATCCTCGACAGGATGAAGACTTCTATAAAGGAAACTTTTAAAACTGTCTTCGATATACAATTTGAGGTGGCTTTTAAAACTAATGAAAGATGCTTTTTCAAAACTAGTTCAAAATAAAATGCCTCTTTAGTGGCATAAAGACTATTTACAATTAACAAAAGAATTGTAGTACTTGAAAAGCTATAAGAGTCTACAATTCGCAATTTTATCAAAATTCAGACACCAATTTAAAATAAGGTTTTCGATAAGAACTATACAAAAAAGTTTTCAATGGATTAAAGAAAACGGAAAATCATAGAAAATATAAGTAATGGACTGCTACGTTATGATAATATTTACGGGTCCAAGACTCCCATGCGTTTAGAAGCACATTATTGAATAGAATCTCTGATAATTTATATTATAGAACGCTTTTACTTATAGAAAACTATATTGCATCTCATAAATTGAATAGTAACTAGACATGAGCTTATGTGCCCTATAGTACTATTCAATTTCAAATGGATCTATAAGAATAATAATGAGCCAATATAGGTAATATGAAAGATGTGTAAGTCAAGCTACAAGAAGAACATAATTAATAAATTACCAAATTAATTAGTAACATTAGTACGATTTAATCAAAGGCAATTAAGAAAAATAAATTAGATAAGGATTATGTGTTATGAGGATTTAAATTTAATTAATTCTTTTAGCTACGTTAATGGCCAATTATAAACCAAATTTTTGAGAAAAGATTTAATTTCCTTTTTCATCAATATGCTAAACTAATTAGCATAACACAAGTTAAGCTTTAACCTTAAATTATATAGTATTATTTATTAATCAAAAGAAAATAGAAATTCTCAAGTTTTGGATAAGTCCTCAATGCTTATTTCGTGCCTACTTTAGGAAGTAGAGTAAGAGGGGAATGCCATGAATTTTCTAACAAAAGTAAAGGTTACCCTCACCCATATCTTATAACCTTTGAGATCGCCCCCATTTTATCCCTACTCTTAAAAATTTCTACCGTGTTAATCTAAACTTAAAATTTTTCTAACTTTGATGGGTGTTTAACAAGCTGATTGGAACTGAAAAATGAATTCAAAAACTGTAGCATGTGAGAGTTTTACATTGCAATAGCTTTTTGCTTTATACTATAGATGTTGAGAGCTTTACACTATAGACGATTCGAACTAGAGATTTAAAACAATGTGTCAAACGGAGGTTAATTTTTCGTTAAAACTAGACAAAAAAAAATAGCACATAACATGTGAGGTTCTACAAGGCTTAAACCTTAATCAAATTTTGCATTACTTGCATCTATACCCGTTGAGCACTAGGGTTCCTTCACTTTGCCTATTAAATTTCAAAGTTCTCACTAGACTTTAAAAATATAGACAAATTTCGCATACATATCAGTGGAAATGGAAACTTTCCAAACCTTGGTTACTACCTAGTTGCTTTATGAGTGAAATTGATTGCGAGAATTTGGAGAAGGGGAAAGTACCGATCATATTAAAATGGATCGAAGAAAAGTGAGAAATTTAAAGTTCGGAGTAATACAGTAGAAATTATAAATCCATGTAGACAACACCAAAAGTTTAGAGGGCATGTGTGTTTGTCACCTTAAAATTAATTTTACATAGCAGCACTTATCCAAAATATTGTCATAATTAATACTAGAAATCACAATACTATTTAACAATGAAATCAACAAATTAGGTGAAAAAAATTCCCGTCGCGGGTCAAATATTTTATATGAAATATATTAAGAGTTATAATAGAAGTATTCAAGTGGCCAAAATATAAACGGAGCGGTGCTTGAGTGCATTAATATGCAAAAAATATATTAATATTTGCACGCTTTTTGCTGAAGTTGAATCTTCACCCATGCCAACGAAAAGAATTGTCGTTTTTGTTGGTAAAACAATAATGCATCAACCGGTTGCTGGCTAAAGCAATTAAAATGCCAGCGCATTACCCTTTGTTAAATTTACACCATCCAAAACAAATCTCAACGGTTCAAATAAAAAGGGAGGCCCTAGAAAGCTCCTAAATTAAATAGTAAACATTAAATAAATCTTAAAAATAACTATAAACTATAAAACTCTAAATATACGTTTCCCTCAAAAAAATTCCTAATAATTTTAACCGTATGTTGGACACATCAACTTAACTCATCATTTCAACCGTTGATAATGTAAAGCTTTCATCAATTATAATATAAAACAAAAAATAAATATAATATAAAATTTTATATGTTATAATATATTTGAATTTTTTTTTTTTTTGGAGTTTAAATTGGTTTATAAGACAATCTATAAATTTTTTTCCATGTCACTATCTCAACCAGATGCACATTTAAACCCGACACATAAGTTGAAAATCACGTGAATTTGCGGACCCACCCAAGCGCACCTAATAACATGATTTACGCGCAGGGTTGCCCGCCTTAAGAGAGGTAGGGGAATGTCACTGACGTCTTTCTGCCAATGGGGGTGCGACTGTAGACAATGGGACCACCACACACCGGCTTCAGCTGTGGGAGTTGACTCGGAGGAGACAACATGCTTTTGATCTTCGCTGCGAAATCTGAAACGTGTAGTACGCCAAATACACTTATCGTTGTCACGAATCTTTTCCACCGCCCACAATTTTAGTGGTGCAGTCACAGCCGCACACTCACTCTTCTTAAAATTCTACTTTTTCTGCCTGCTGCACTTTTTAAAACGCCTGTTTCAATTTGACTAGAGTGGCGTTTACTGTATGAGTTTAAGCGGGTTTATGTTATAAAGCGGACTTAATCCTGTGTTCAATGAAATAATAATTGAGTCTAATTTAGTTATAAAGATAGTTTTAAACTAGACAAAATATCTATAATTTAAGTTTTGCTCTCTTGCTCAAGTTTATGCAGTTTAAACTATTTTTTATAACAAAAATTATTCGTATTTTTGTTTTCTTTTACAAACTATAGTTTTTTAAAAATCAGATCTCTTTTTAAACTTGATGCGATGTTTTATTCTCATTTTAAAGTCTTACATTCTAAATACAAACTACCATTTAAACTATATAATTTAAAACTTACAATTCAAACCTTAAAGTTTTAAACAACATTCAAAACTTACATATCAAACGAGCCTTTAAAATAAGTTGTTTTGATGTCGGTCTCGTTTGGGGTAACTTGTACTTATGTTTTTAAGTAGTAGAAGTCAAAAAGTACATATCAAAGCTTTTCACTATTTGGATGGTACATCAAAAAGTACTTTTAACCTCGTAATGTTTCTAAACATGTTTAATTAAATAAGTCAAAATAACTTTAATGGGTTGTGTGAGTTTTTTTTTTTTTTTGAAAAATGAATTTAATATTTTCTAAATTTGATAATTCAAAAATAATATCTTGATGTTTTAAAGTATATCATTTGATATATATTTTTTACTAATATCAACAGATATTCTGAAACTCTTTTTTAAATATGATTTTTATCTTACTATCTTTAAGGAATCAAATTAAAGACAAAAAACTGAAAATATAAGTTAATATTATTTTTTTGTGCAAAAATCAAAAGAAGAAATTTTCTCTCTTTTATTTTCAACTTTAAACTAATTAAATAAAAGGGAAAAAAATATAAACAACATTTCATGTTGAAAAAATGGACTTTGAGAGACCAAAATTATACCTTTTAGAAAGTCAGAGTTCCATTTTAAAATTATTGAAATGTAGAACAGTAAAGTGATTTTTTTTTTTAAGAATACATGGTGTTTAAATGATTTTTTTTTTTTTGCTTTAAATTATGACGAGAGAGAAAAATGTATAAAATAGTATAACATACATATATATAGGGTTATTAACATTTATAGCCTCTGAACTTCGGGGTCTTTTTCATTTTGTTCCTTAAACTTTCAAAATTTCTTACTTATCTCCTTCCATCTGATTTTTAATTCAAATAAATGGAACTAAGTCTACATGATTCACACATTGGTCACCCAAACAAAATTTGGGAGTGAAAAAATCTCAATTTTTGTTCTTTAAGTGATGCATGTTGGAATCACGTGAGCTTAATTTCGTTTATTTAAATAGAAAATCAGATGGAAAGGGCTAAGTAATGAGTTTTGAAAATTTAAAGGGAAAAATGACATGTAACATCCAGAAATTTAACTAAGCATAATTAGTGTTTAAATGATAGATTAGTATGCCTTGATGTTAATTTGAACTTAATTTAAGTATTTTATGGTAATTTAAATTTATCCCATTTTTAATTATTTCTAGATTTTTTTTAAATTTTGAAACAAAACAATTTGTCAAATACCTGATATGTCCTAATTACAAAACCATGTGCTGGAAAGATGGTTTTGCTCTACAAAACCACTCCTTCCCCTCTATTTATCTCCCTCTCTCACTCTCTTAGACTCTCTTCCTCTCTCTTTTCCCTCTCTTCCACACTGCCCTCTTTCTTTCTTTTCCTCTCTTTATTTTGATTTCAAAATTTTGAGTTCAAACTTCAAATCTTAACTGGATTGGGAGCTTAGGAGCACGATTAGGCTACCATAAAACCGTTTTAAAGCTTTGATTCGAGGTTATTCTCCACGATGTTCAAATTCCAAACTTTTGTTCCAAATCTTTAAATCTCTTTAAAATGTTGTAATCCGAGTTTCTTGAGCTCAGGAAACCCTTAATCTAAGTTAGTAGAACTCAAATCATCTAAAATCTAGGCTTGATTTCATGAGATTTGGATTAAATCAAGTTTTTTTCTGTTTCTTCATTTTTGGATTCCCTTGAAAATTTCTATGTAAATCTTGCTTAAACATGTTTAAATGTGTTCTAGCATGTTTTTGTATCATTTATGAATGTTATGAATGCTCTAGGACTTGAAAAACAAGTTTAGAATTGATTTTTGGGCTTGGGAAGGTTGAGAATCGAAGTCTCAAACCTCTCACATTTTTCCAGTTCGGTAGGCTAGATTCATCTAGTCGGTAGGCCGAACTTGGGCCAGTTCGGCAGGCTTATCCTAGTTGGCCAGTAGGCCAAACTGTAGAGTTCGGCAGGCCAAACTAGGAGTTCTGGCAGGCCGACTGGACCTCGTGAAAAATTACCCTTTTTGTTTTATCGTTTAAAACCTAGGTCAAGATTTTTAGCACATGAGATGATTTTGTGAACCCTAAAGGCATACTAAGACACCATGAGATAGCTTAGGGATGTAGAATACCTTAAGCTAGATATTGATAAACTTAAGTTGTTCGTGGTTCTAAAGAGCTAACGTGCAGCAGATCAGAACTACGGTGTTAAACACTGGTATGGGATATCGAGGTAGGACTTTTATCCCCTATCTTTGGTAGCCATGTTTTAAAGGGGTTCTAGCCGCAAAGCATTTCTTTTTAAATGTTTTCAATAAATGAAATTTATTACTTATTTTCATTATTGGCTAAATAATGAATGATTCCGTAAATGAGACATGATAATGATATGATGCCGGACATGTCAATTAGTACCATCCACAATGATAAAATAGAGCATGATGCCATATATAGAGATCTGGTCGTGGGGAGCTCAACCTTGGGGATAGGTCCTGAAATCCAACTGGGCCATTTCGGTGGTGATTCATATGGCTTTGGCAAAAACATGATAGTGAATCTACCTATGGATGAATAAATGTTTAATCAGTATAAATAAATTTAATATGCTTTAGTTAGTTATTTGTTTATCCTATTTTACAGTTTTTGTTTAAAAATGAATTGCATATTTAAAATCTAATGCTTTCAAAAGCTTAGTCCTACTGAGCCTTTCGCTCACATTTTTGTTGTTTTAAAACCTTTCCCACCCTCTTAATGGAATTTAGCTTAAGGAAGACTGAAAAATTGAGAAGAAACTGCAAGATTAGGACATCACTATCTAGAGTATTTATTTTGTAAACAAGGCATGTAATATTTTAATTTGTTTTCCCTTTATTTGGACTGTGGTTATATATTTAATATTGTTAATACTATGTGTACACACTAATATGGGTCGGTAGGGCGCAATGGTGTTTGCTTATTTAATATTTTAATTCGCTTGCATGCTTTCATATTTTAAACGAATATCTTAAAAAGTTTTAAATATCCCACATTTTTATAATTAACTTAATATCTTTTAAAATGGCGGTTCGTATTAAAAATCTAATTTATTTAACCTAATTAACCTGCCCTGTTACCTCTTCGATTTCAAGGCACGACAGATTGGTATCAGGGCCTTAGGTTTATGATCCTTAGGAATTATGCATGCATAAGTACAACAATGAAAAACCACTGATAGTCCAATTTTGTTTTCAAAATTGAGAGAATGGCACCAAGAAATCGACCAGCTGCTGCAAATGCTAACCCTGCAGATGAGGGAGGCCTAATGGGGGCCACATTTGCCACCTTTCGGTAGATGGCAACGAGGGTCAGGCCTGAGGATTCTAAGGCCAGTCACTGACATACGTACTTTAAAGAGTTTCCTTACACATTTATTTTGACTTTCGATGGGAACGGGGACCGTAGATCATTGAATATTGGTCAGATTCAATAGTGAAGCATTTGGACACTCTCAGAGTACTGATGGAGTATCGCATCGATTTCGTAGCTTACAAGTTAAAAGGCAGCTCCAATACATGGTGGAAACAAACAAAGCGTCAAGAAAACACTAGAAACATCAGTTGGGATAAATTTGAGGAGCTATTTTATGAGCGCTACTTTTCGTTGGGATACAGGGATCAGAAGGTTATCGAGTTTTATCAATTGGAGCAGGGTGATATGACAGTTCGAGAGTACAAGGCTAAGTTCAATGAGTTGTCAAGTTTGCTTCATCCACTGTGGCTTCTAAGCGGAAGAAATGCATTAAGTTCTAGGACTGCTTAAGGCATCTATCTGACGGCACGTGGTGGCCTTATGACTCTAGAATTTCGGTGAATAGATATCTTCAGCAATCTCTATGGAAAGTGAACATGCTCTTTATAGTGAAAATTGGACAAGGACATCAGAAGCAAAGAAGTAATAGGAGGAATAGTGGAGCCTGTCAAGCCCAGGTGAAGAACTAGTAGGGAAATGCTAATAAGGGGAGCAGTAGTTCGTTAAGCAGCAGGTGTAGTAACATCTATAGTTTTCATTGTCATTATTGTCAGCATCTGGGACACATCAAGAGAAATGGCCAAATCAGTAACGCTCGACAGGGATTCCAAGCCGGAGAAGGTGTAAGCCATCAGTTCCAAGGTCAGCTTCTAGCTCCACCATAGCAACCTTCTCAACCGTCGTTTCATCAAGCACCTAGTACAGCTAGCGTGCAATCGCCTCCACCACAGCAATATCGGCCGACTAATCCGAGACCCAGCAATATCAACAAGGGAAAAAGGAAGTCTCCAGCCTAGGTCCACACCATGATATCAAGGAGCTCGGATGCTCAAACCAGCAATGTTGTAGTTGATGGTATGATTTTAGTTTCTCAGTCTTTAGCTCATGCTCTATTTTATACTGGTGTTACTCATTTTCTTATTTTGAGTTCTTTTGTACATGCCTTGGGTTTAGAAGTAGAGGAATTTGATGAGCCCTTGATGATTTCCTCACCTTTGGGGCAGGTGCATGTAAATTGTATATGTAAATCCTGTAAAATAATGATTGGGGGTGAGACTTTGAAAAGTGATTTGATTATAATCCCCATGAGATCATATGATGTAATATTGGGAATGGACTGGTTGCCTAGATATGATGCCCTAGTTGATTGTCAACTTAGAAGGATTACCCTAGTGTCTGATAGGGGGACGGCAATCACTTATTAGGGTGGTAGTGATCGGGTAATGAATGAGCGACTCATGAAACCATGTCTTATTATGCACTTCTCTTGGATCTAGAAGAAGAGTCTAGTGCAACAGGGAGGAATATAGTGATACTAGTGGTTGATGAGTTCAATGATGTCTTCCCCGATGAGTTATCAAGATTACCACTGTACCAAAAGATCGAGTTTAGCATTGAGTTATTTCTTAGGCCCCTTTGATTTTCATAGCACCGTATTGTATGGCGTCGACAAAAATGAAAGAACTCAAGAAACAGGTTTAGGAATTAGTAGATAAAGGGTATATTCAAAATAGTATGTCGCTGTGGGGTGTACCAGTTTTGTTCGCCAAGAAGCATGATGGTACCCTCTGGTTATGTATTGATTATCGGTAGCTAAATCGGATCACCGTAAAGAATAAGTATCCACTGCCCAGGATTGATGATTTGTTCGACGAGTTAGGAGGCCCCCGATACTTCTTGAAGATAGATTTGCAATCGAGATACCACCAGCTCAGGATCAGGAAAGAGGATATTCTCAAGACTACTTTTCGGACTCGGTATGAATACTTTAAGTTTTTGGTGATGCTGTTTGGGTTGACGAATGCTCCCACAGCTTTCATGGATTTGATGAATATGATTTTCAGGCCTTATTTAGATCAGTTTGTGATTGTGTTTATTGATGACATACTGATCTATTCTAAAACCTAGGAGGACCATGAGCAGTATCTTAGAATCATGCTTCAGACTCTACGAGAGCATTAGCTGTACGCCAAGAAGGAAAAGTGTGAATTTTGGTTGACCAAAGTTAAGTTTCTAGGGCATATCATCTCTGAGCAGGGTATCTTAGTAGATCCATCCAAGATCGAGGCTATAGTACTATGGGAATGACCAAGGAATGTGGTCGAAATTCGCAGGTTCTTAAGACTTGCCAGGTATTACAGGAAGTTCGTAAAGGATTTTTCTAAGATAGCAGCTCCATTGATGTGGCTAATCAAGAAAAATGTCAAGTTTGAATGGGATGAGGACTGTGAATATGCATTCTAAGAATTGAAGAATTGGTTCACTACTACTCCTGTGTTGATTATTTCGAGTAGTGATGAGCCTTATGAGGACTACACCAATGTATTGGGATGAGGACTTGGATGCATGTTGATGCAGCATGGGCAAGTTGTGGCTTATGGATCGCGACAGCTAAGGCCTCACAACCAAAACTATTACACTCACAACTTGGAGCTTGCAGTAGTGATTCATGCCCTGAAGATTTAGAGATGCTACTTGCATGGAGAGACTTTCTAGGTTTTCTTAGACCATAAGAGCTAGAGGTATTTGTTTGCGTAGAGGGACTTGAATCTGAGACAGTGGAGATGGATGGAATATATGGAAGACTATGATTTCATGTTGCTGTATCATCTGAGCAAGGCCAACGTAGTCGCAGATGCGCTCAGCAAGAAGTGTTCAGGATTTCTCGCATGTTTAGCACTCGAGGATTGGAGGAGAGAAGCTATGATGAGTGAGTATGGGTTGTAGTACTATGATAGTAGTGATCAGGTTTTGGTGTACCACATGGAATCGACTCTAGCGCTCTTTTAGATGATAAAGCAGAACCAATGGCAGGACCAGCATCTTCATGGGATATGGACACGAATCCAAAACAGAGAGTAGTTTGAAGAATGGAGGATTCATATAGATGGGTCGCTATACTTTAGAGAGCGTCTGGCAGTACCTGTGATTGAGGACGTGATGAAAGCTGTGATGGACGAAGCTCATAGGTCTTAGTTCGCTATTCATCTGGGTAGCACAAAGATGTACTGCAACTTAAAGAGGCAATATTGATGGAGATGCATGAAGAGGGATGTCTAGGAGTACGTGGCCAAGTGCATGACTTGTCTCTAGGTGAAAGTCGAGCATCAAAAGCCTGCTAGTTAGCTCTAGCTGCTTCCCATTCTAGGGTGGAAATAGAGGCATGTCAAGATGGATTTCCTCACCAGATTGGCGAGGACAGAGCAAAGACATGACACAATTTAGGTTGACGAAATCGACGCATTTCTTTTCTTTTAGGTCAACGTGTTCGAGACGAGTTCTTGGAGAGTCATATATGCAGAATATAGTGAGGTTGCATGGAGTTCCCTTGTCCATCACTTCTGATAGAGACACCCGATTTAACGCTAAATATTGGAGGAGTTTTCAGGAGGCTTTGGGCACAGACTTGAACTTCAACACGGCCTTTCATCCTTAGACTATCGGACAGTCTGAGCGGGTTATTCAGATTCTTGAGGATATGCTACGTGTATGTGTCTTAGACTTTGTCAGGAATTGGAAGAAATATTTACATTTAGCAGAGTTTACATACAACAACAGCTATCAGGTAAGCATCAGGATGGCACCATTCGAAGCATTCTATGGGCATCCATGTCTATCATTAGTGTGTTGGGTAGAGCCAGAGGACAGAATTGTTCTTGGACCAAATGAGATCTGTGATAGCGATGAGAAAGTCACCATGATTCGTGATCGATTGAGAGCTACTCAGAGTAGGCAAAAGAGCTATACAGATAGGAGATGCTAACCATTGGAGTTTGAGCTAGAAGATTTTGTCCTTCTAAAGGTTTCACTGCGCAAAGGCATATTGCATTTCGGTGTAAGTGGGAGACTTGCATCGAGGTACATCGGGCCGTTTGAGATTACTCAGTGTATAGGTGTAGTTGCCTATCGCCTCGATCTTCCTCTCAAGCTCTCCTATGTTCATGATGTGTTTCATGTGTTGCCCAAGCCAAATAAGATTATCTCATTTTATGATGTGCAGGTTCAGAAAGACACGACTTATGAAGAGGTGCCAATTCAAATTATCGATCAAAAAGTGATAAGCTTGCGACATCGTGAAATACCACCAGTGAAAGTCGTGTGGCAGCATCATGAAACTGATGAAGTGACTTGGGGATTAAAATCGACTATGAGAGAATTGTACCTGTTTTTGATTTTATCTTTAATTTCGAGGACAAAATTTTCTTTAGAGGTGGAGAGTTGTAACACCCAGAAATTTAATTAAGCATGATTAGTGTTTAAATGGTGGATTAGTATGCCTTGATGTTTGAACTTAATTTAAGTATTTTATGAAAATTTAAATTTATCTCATTTTTAATTATTTCTATATGTTATTTTGAATTTTAAAACAAAACAATTTGTCAAATACCCCATATGTCCTAATTACAAAACCATGTGCTAGGGACATGATTTTGCTCTAAAAACCACTCCTTCCCCTATATTTATCTCCTTTTCTCACTCTTACTCTCCTTCACTCTCTCAGACTCTCCTCCTCTTTCTTTTCCCTCTCTCCCATGCTGCCTTTCTTTTTCTTTTCCTCTCTTTATTTTGATTTCAAAATTTTGAGCTCAAACTTCAAATCTTAGTTGGATTAAGAGCTTAGGAGCACGATTAGGCTGTCATAAAACCGTTTTAAAGCTTCGATTTGAGGTTAGTCTCCACGATTTTCAAATTTCAAACTTTTGTTCCAAATCGTTGAATCTTTTTAAAATGTTGTAATCTGAGTTTCTTGAGCTTAGGAAACCCTTAATCTAAGTTAGTAGAATCATCCAGAATCTAGGCTTGATTTCACGAGATTTGGATTAAATCAAGTTTTTTTCTTCTTTTTTTTTCATTTTTAGATTCCCTTGAAAATTTTGATGTAAATCTTGCTTAAATGTGTTTAAATGTTTTCTAGCATGTTTCTCTATCATTTATGAATATTAAGAATGCTCTAGGACTTGAAAAACAAGTTTAGAATTGATTTTTGGGCTTGGGGAGGCCAAGAATCGAAGTCTTGGACCTCCCACGCTTTTCTAGTTCAACAAGCCGAACTCAATGTTTGGCAAGCCGAATTCATAAGTTTAGCAGGCCAGATTCATCTGGTCGATAGGCTAAACCTGAGCCAGTTTGATAGGCCAGTCCTGGTTGGCCGATAGGCCAAACTGTAAAGTTTGGCAGGCCAAACCAGGGGTTTCAGCAAGTCGATCAGACCTCATGAAAAATGACCCTTTTCACCCGTTTTTCATCGTTTAAAACCTAGGTCAATATTTTTAGCTCATAAGATGATTTTGTGAACCCTAAAGGCACACTAAGACACCATGAGATAGCTTAGGGATGTAGAATACCATAAGCTAGATATTGATAAACTTAGTTTTCGTTCAGGGTTGTTCGTGGTTCCGTAGAGCTAACGTATAGCAAATCTAGACTATGATGTTGAACATTAGAACGGGATATCGAGGTAGAACTTCTATCCCCTCTCCTTGATAGCCATGTTTTAAAGGGGTTCTGGCCGTAAAGCATTTCTTTATAAATGTTTTCAAGAAATGAAATTTATTGCTTTTTTTTATTATTGGCTAAATAATGAAGAATCATAATGAACGTAATGAGAATATTCGGTAAATAAGACATGAAATGATATGACACCGGACGTATTGGTTAATACCGTCTGAAATGATAAAATAGAGCATGATGCCATGTACAGAGATCGGATCATAGGGAGCGTGACCTTGGGGGAAGGTCCCAAAACCCAATTGGGTCACTTCAATGGTAATTCATATGGCTTTGCCGAAAACATGATAGTGAGACTGTCTATGGATGAATAAATGATTAACCAGTATGAATAAATGATTAACCGTTTTTGTTTGTATACTTAGAGCATGCTTACTTTGCATCAAAAAGAAGAAGAAAGTAATGAATGATTTTTCTTCCTTTTAAATAATATGTTTATTTATAAAATCAATAATAAGAGTTTTGTAAGCCTAATACAATATACGAAATAAGGAAAAAAAATATCAAACCTTTTACACTTTTTAATATTGGTTCTTTATCAAAAGAAATAAATACCATATTTATGTAGATATTTAAATTATCTAATAGCTATTAGTTATATAAAAAAAATATTTTAGTAATTATATTGAATAAGATCCTCATTCATAAGTAAGTATAAATACTAATAAGTGAATGAGATTATTTTCTATTACACTGTCAAATAATTAAATAAACACTAAAAAAATAAATGATGCTCACTCCGATTATTCACTCTCCTTTACAATGCTATTATTTTTTTTTACATCTATTTACTGTTTGGTACAGCGCTCTTAGAGAGAGAGAGAGTAAGAAAAAGAGAAGCGTTTGAGAACATCTGCTACTTTACTTGACTGAGCTAAAAGATGATGTAAAGCTTAAATCATACTTACAGTGAGAAACTATTGTGTGTGAAGTCAATGTTGTCAATGTGTTAAAATCCACTCATTTTATAATTAGGATTAATTGGATTAATTAAAAAATTACCTTCAAACTATAACCATTGTAATACTTTATCTTATGAATTTTAAGACATAACATCCATTCCTCTGAAATATAAGCCCATGGAAAATTTAAAAATAATTTCAAATTAAGGGTAGTTTAGTAATTTAATTATAAAAGTAACTACAAAAATTATAACTATAATAAAAATATTCTTTATTGATAATTAAAAACAAAAAAAAAAAAAAACAATTGAAAGCATAATACCATTTTAATCCTTTTTTTTTTCAACATAAAAAATTTTTCTTCAAAATTTTGTTAATTTTTTCACACCCCAAAAAATGTATTTTGAAATTTTAAAAGTTACAAATAATAGTGAAAACTTCAAAAATATGAAAGAAATTTTATTAAACTATTTGAGTTTTTTTTCTTTAAAACATTTATTTTATATTGAATATATTATATTCTTTTTTTTCCAGTAGCATCTATGACTTTTAAATTTTCAAAATATTTTTTGGGATGTGAAAGTTAATTAAATTTTTTAAAAAATTTTGGTATATAAAAAACAAAGAAGAATCTAAATGGTATTATGGTTTCAATTTTTTTTTTTGTTTTTAATCATCAATAAAGGTTATTTTTGTTGTAGTTTCAACATTTGTAGTTATTTTTATAAATAGATTACTAAAATACCTTTAATTTTAATATCATTTGTCAATTTTCTGTTAAAATTCTAACATAAGGATTATTTTTGTCAACGGTACATATTTCAAGAGGAATGGATGCTTTGTTTTAAAATTCAGGAGGTAAAGTATTACAAAGGCTATGGTTTGGAGGAAATTTTTGAAACTAATCCTAATTAATTTGAATTGCTTTGGAGGAGAGAAAGGAAAGGAGAAAGAGAGAGGAAGCACGAGTATAGATATCCGAGGAGGGATTTGGAAAAAGAAAAAAAAGGGAGAGAGAGAAATAGTAATGTAAGGGTAAAATCGGAATACATAGATTGATTATTCTATAAGATGTTATCTCTTAAAACTATCGTAAAATTTGTTGTTTACTTCAAGTTGGTTAATAAAATGGCCAATATGCTACAATTTCTATTATATCATTGATTAGCCACAATAAAACCCATCAAAACTAAGAACAAATTTGCGAAATGCATTGAGCAATGGTATTTGGTTCCTTCTATGCTTTTACTCAACGTCACATTGCGCCGGCATATTTATCATTTTTTAAAGGCAATACATGATATAAATAAAAATATGTGACAAAAAAAAGAATGCCTAGCATGATAAAGAGAATAATGTCTTTATAAAATTACCGATAACTTTTATTTTGCCCACGAATTATGTCACAAATTATTTCATCCTATGACTTTTAAAATGCAACACTCTACCCCTTTAAACTTAGTTTCATTAGGAAAAAAATCTTTCCTTCTAACTTACGTTAAATTTGACCAATTTTTGTTGGCTTGACCAAGATGTAAAGCACTGATTTGGCCAAGTTAGCAAAAACTGATTCAGTATAATATAAGCTATATGGAAGAATGTTTCTCGCTAGTAGAACAAAATTTCAAGGATAAAGTTGTATATTTTAAAACCCGTCAACAAAATGACATAATTTGAAAGGCAAAAGTAAAAATTATCCTAAAATTTATTACAAAAAATTTCAATCCTATATATATTCATTGAAATGATAAAAATGTGTTCATTGTTAAATAGGCACTTTAACTGTTTTAGGAATTTTATGTGCTATTAGCTATCATTTTCAAAACTTGAAGGGCTCGTTTGTTTTTGTTTTTAAAATTTTTAGAAATATTTTTGCATGTTTTTCGAAGTAAAAATTTAAAAAACACTCTCAATAAATTCTCATAAATTTTTATTTTTTAAACAAAAATATTTTCACCTATTTTAAAAAAAATACTAAATGATCCTGATATATCTTTAATTTTTTTAGTACTAAATAAAAATAGTTAAAAAAATGATTTTTATGATCTTTGTTGATAGTTCTAATTTGCTCCCAAAAGAAGTAAAAATGATTTTTTTTTTTGTTACCGCGAAATACATTTAAAGAAAAGTTAAAAAAACTATTTAATATTATATCTCCTTTTTTTTTTGTTATATATTATATCTCCCTTTTTATGCTTGCAGTTTTAAACTGTACAGATTTTGCCCAATTATGTGTATATATATATTAGTTTTAATTTTTTGTATTTTAATATAATTTAGACGCGTGTATATCTTTCTCCCAATAATTGAAGAGAGAATAAAGATAGGCAAAGGGGTTTATTCACATTTCAGACATTGTCTGTGAGGAGAGAAAGCAAACAAAAAAACGAGGGGCTTTCACACGCACACGGACAAAGCAGAAGAGGAGAGATTTTGCGAATAAAAAAGAAATGGTAGAGAATCGAAGTTGACTCTCTGCTTCTCCACCTCCTCCTCTATTCTCTTTTACGACGATAAAACCCATAATTCCTTTTCGCTTACCAACCACAATCTTAGCTCCTTCTCTCCATCAATTTCTCGGATCTAATATCTCCTATTTGATCTCCAAGAACCACCAAACAAAAAAAAAAAAAAAAAAAAAAAAAAAGAAGAAAGAAATGACGAAGAAAACATTTCTCGCTCTCTTTCTTCTCTTTCTGGGTTTCTCTCATCTCCTCTGTTCTGCTGCAATTCCCGCTACCCGTAAGTCCCAATAATCCTGTTTTATATTTTTTAATAATAATAATAATAATAATAATAAATACCCTTTTCGTTTCTTCAGTTCATTTGTCCGAAAATTAATGATGTGAAGTTGTGTGGTTTGTGTTGTAGGGAGTCTCTTGTCACTTAACGAATACTCATCTTCTGGGGTTCTTCAAAAACAGGTCTCTCTCTAGTTTTTAGTAGTAGTAGTAGTAGTAGTAGTAGTAGTTATAAATCGTGCAATATTATTGTGTTTTAATCTACAGGGTTGGTTTGATAAGGGGAACAAAGAAAACGTGTTTGGGGAAGAAGAAAAGGAAGGTTTTCTTGAGGGAAGGATGGATTTAGAAAGCACGCTTGACTATCCAGGACCTGGAGCAAACAAAAACCATGATCCCAAAACCCCAGGAACAGGATGAATCCAGATCATCCAGTTTAGGATTTTGGATTGCGAGGATAATTTGATGTTTCCAGGGTTGGTTTTTCGGTTGTCCCTAGAGATTCTTGTGAATTGTATAGATATATATATATATATATATATATATATGATATGTATTCTTTTTACCCCAAACGAAAAGAATAATACATCACTGGCTTTATGGGTGTGTTTTGTCCTCAATATCGTACGCAGTTTACTGTTGGAAACTTCATAGTGGGGGATATTATTGTTTGTTTCTTGGTTTATTCCCGTTTGTTTTAATTCTTACTTTTCTTCCAATGATTAATAACTACAATTGTATCCTGGTAAGTTTTGAACTAATAAGATCAAATAGTTACTTAAAGAATGAACTCTTAAAAGGACTAAAAAGTTTTGTTAAAATATAGTATTTGGCATACCATATTATATTTTTTTTGTATACAATACAATAATATAATGTAATACAATACGATACAATACAACATGATGTCTCAAACATGAGAGTAATTAATAAAATTCCCATTTTGATATTTTCGCATTTGTTTTATTTATTAGTCATATGATAATCATTTGTCGTAGTATTTGTGAGTGAACAGAGTAAGAATCAAACATTAGTCATGTTCTTTAATTATGCATATAAAGTATTTATAGATGATAGTTCAGAGGACACGGTATAAATTTACGTAGTTCATTATGATAAATGAAGTTGGGCATTTTATTTTAATAAGATTACGGTGTTCTCTGTTAGCTAATTGAAAGAAATATTTTTTATGAAACTATTGTAATGTTGATTACACTATACAGATGCTTAGGTATTATAAAATTGGAGTGGATCACAATAGAATTAGTTCTATTATTTGGTCCTTCAATAAAAGAACTAATATTTTATGTCTAAATGGTCAATTTACTGATAGACTTCAATTATCAGTAATTTGTGGATTTACATTCATATGTTGTGCCTTTTGGTTTGAGGATGGGTGAGATTAATTCGATTACCAATAATACTTTGGAGGTATATGGATTGTTTGTTTTATCGGTTTGAACTAGAATGTTTTGGTTCAAATCATTTTACTATTATGTTTTCTTGTACAAAAATTTTAAATTTTTTAAAATTTAGTTCAAACTTTTAGTTTAAATGGGTAAAAGAAAGATTCTAATAGTATTAGAGAAGATTACATGTTATGCCATACTAAAAAAAAAGTTTTTATTAATGCTACATTTAAAAAATTGTGTACACTACCATTTATATTACACGTTTAAGTTATGCGGCACTTAAACGTATGCGGAATTTATAAAATGTAAGGTTCAAACGATAATATTTATGAAAATTTATCAGAGTACTATGGATGGTTGGAAGCATTAAGTGATGAATATGAAATCCATAACTATGTTATGAAGCTTAATATGGTCACCATGGTAACGTTTATTACACGCGGATTATCGTGCGACCTACAGAGCCTCTTGTAAGGATGGGTGTGCAGATGAGGATCATGGTGGGTTGTCACATTGATCTTCGTTTCGCTTGAGAGGAGGACCGGCAAGCCATCGTTTAGGAGGAATTTGCAGAGTTCACCCTTAAACCTGGTTGGTTGTTGGGAACGTGCTACATGTCCATATCAAACCTGTTGTGTGACAACCGATTTTTTTAACTTCTTAAAATATTTTTTGGAGTTATATTCTTAAGTAAGCTAGAAACTCATTATTTGATAATTGGAAGATATTTAGAGGCTTTAAAGAGATTTTAGCAAAGTTAAGCACAATTAGCGGAAACTAGATATTGAAAGCTGAAGTTAAATTATGATTCGTCACTCAAAGAAGCCCAAGGTGTTGTTACAAGGTTAGCGACAATTTTAAGCATGACACATAAGTGCAAGATGGTTTAAATTGAAGGACGGCATGTGGCAAGCATACAATGTGACACTTGGCAAGCACACAATGAGCTTCGTGTCTTTTAAGCCACATGGCACACGTGAAGGGGACAAATGCCATCCTTTGGTTTACGGCTTGATTTGTAGTGCTCAAATCGTAGCCTGCATGTAGCTGGCTGCTTTGTCATACTTTAATGTGACCAATGAAGGAAATGCGAGTGCGAAAAGGAAAAGAGAAGGAAGAGACGAAAGAATAGAAACAAAAAAGAGAGTTGCTATCCCTCCTAAGGGTTTTGATGTAAATATGCCTTGCATTCATCACTTAAACGATAGTATGTTTTAAAGGCATGTTTTATCTTGACGGTTTTGTTTCACATTCAACTATGAGGATTGCTACGTATTTTTAATACGAATTTCATACTGCCCACTATATATAGGGGTCATTTCTCACTTGGGAGAGTACTTTTGAGGGCTTTTCTCTTATTTCTCCTCCCTTCCATCATCCCTTAGACTTCCTAACGTTCTTTCGCTCCCTTCCATCATGCTTTTGCATTCTGGAATGTCATTGTCACTGTTAAGCCTCTATGGCCCCTTATCTTTGATTTATTAGCTCCTTAGGTTTCATAGAACTCTCAATTCCTTGAAAATTCCTCCTCCTCATCTTTCTCCACCTTCCTGTGAGTGAGTTTAGTGACGTCTGAGTGAAACTTTAGGCACACTTGTTGGTTTGCTCGATAATATTTATTGAAAAGCATGTAAATGTAGCGGAATGAAATTTTAAAATATTTTTTTGAGCATAACGATCCATCTCAGTACATATAATAATCGAATAACATAAGCCTTACTGGTTTAGCAAATTAGTTATGAATGATTCATGTTCCAAAACCTTTTGGGCCGTATGGTATTGTTTTCAAAATGGGTAAAAATATTTTTGTTTTGACAAATGAGAATTTTTTAAAAATTGTGCTGATAGTGTTTTTAAAATTTTTGCCTCAAAAAACGTGCAAAAATATTTCTAAATATTTTGAGAACAAGAACAAACGAAGCCTTTTTATCTTTCTTGCTATTCCTTTTTTTTTAAACCAATTGCTGTGTGGACATAGATTCTTTGGACTCAATTAACTCATTCCAACCATTCTCTACAAAGGCTCTCAAAACTCTAAAAGAGAGAGGTCTAAGATTAACTCATATATAACTCAAAGTCTTCTAGAAAAAAATAGCCATATAATGCATGTTTCAAAATCGTGTGATTAGATTCATACCTTCATTTTATACCTGACGGTAAAAGAGTCAGGAAAAAAAAAAAACTAGGCCTTGATTTTGGCCAAGATTGAGAACGTTAGAGAAGGGTCCTTAGAAATTAAATTAAGAGGAGGGAATTAGACCACAACTTATTAGGATTAAATATAAATATACCAAAAATAATATAATGTTAAGTACACAGCCTATTTAAATTAAAATGAAATTTATATTGGTATAAAATGACGTAAAAAAACACAAAACAATATTGAGATAACAAAAAACCAAAATAAAAAGAAATAGAAGAAGAAAAATAAGAAAAAGAATGAGGTAAAATTGAAAAATTCAAGTATTTAAAAAGAATATGTGATACCAAAAATGTTATGTATTTAAATATTTTTGGAAGTGTTATTTGCTTACATTAAAAATTAAAACTGTGTTATTTGATGTAATTTTCCAAATATTTAAACCTTAGTGATGAGAAACAAGCCTTAAGGGCCCAAATGTCACCTTAGAGGGCTTTTTTGTTGAATGATCAACTTAGAGGACTTTAGGTCCAAAATAATGTCTGAAAAATTACATGTTATGTCATACTTTTGAAAAATGTGTTTATTCATGACATACTTATCCATTTGAAGTGCAAGTTTTTGTGACTTTGCACTCATGTGAGTAGGCTTTGTTTTGAACTGTGCTGAATTTGAATTTCTTATCCATTAGAGACTTTATTTTGACCATTTTATCCCCAAATTAAATTTATTTTTCATTTTTGTCCCCTTTCACCCAGTTTACCTACACAATTGATGAAAAGAAATGATTCAACAAAATTAAAATAAATTAAATTAAATTAACTAAATAAAAATAAAAATAATAAAAATTAAATAAACTTAAATTAAAATGCCTAAACATAGCAAATCTATGCACTTAAGTACAAAATAACTCTTTTATTTATAGAGCGATCACACGTCCAAACTTAATATTTTGCTAATTCTTAAGCAAAAACAAGAAAAGAAACAAAACAAAAATGAACTAAAAGCCAATTGTGCTAACATAGTGATTTCAAGCAAATTCCTCATAGATAGCCTAAAGAACATAGCTTGAAGAAAAATATAAATATTGGCCAAGCATTGAGCCTAATTCTAGAGTATGTCCCATTTGTAATTGGATGTTCTATATGTGTGTGTAGGTTTTTCCTTATTGTTGCATGTAATTCGGCTAAGTTTTTACAAGTATGAAATTAGCATAGAATCTCAAGGAATGAATGAACAGGTCCTATATGTTTGCTTTTTATGTCTCTCTCTGCTAATGCAGACAACACCACATCAAGGATTCTTAGGACTTCACAAGGCTTATAATGTTTGGCTTAGGTAAAGAGTAGGATGAGGAAAATTTTGTGGCCCCAAATGCCCTAAGTACATTAATCATTCTAGGACGTTTGTAGAGCTCAATTCCATTTTCTAAGTGACACCTCCGAACTTAGCATTAACATCCTTTTGTCAACCACTTTATTTTTTTTCTTCATTTTTTTGCTACTACACCCCTAAACTTTTTTTTTCCTTTCTTTTTATGAACCAATGGTGTAGTACTTTTTTCTTCTTCTCTTTTGACTTATTTTTAAAAAAATTTTCCAAAGATAAAGACGTAACAAAAAAATAAATCATTTGAAACTCCACCCACCCTTCCAAAATTTAGAATAGCTCAAATATGATTTCTAGAAAGATCAACATGCTTAGAAATTATTTAGAGACTAGGCTTAAAGTGTGGCTAACAAAGAAAGGATACATTAGGCTCAAAGGGGTATACTATGGGTAAGATTATATCAAGGTAGGCTCAAGCAATCCAAAGACGGCCTAAGTTATTTCCTTAATAAAGTGAAGTCTAGAATTTCACCTTTAGAGAAAATCTAGCAAATTTTAGGACTTGGAGGTCATGAAAACTCATATAGTCACATAAATTTTCTGTAAAAATTCACACAACTCAAAGATCAAGACATGATGCTCAAAATAGAACAATCACAATCAAGATAAAACTAACTTAAAAACTATAAACAAGACCTAGACAATATTCACATTTTTCTCAAAATCAATGCAACATATTCAACCATGGTTTTTTATCATTAGTCTAGGAGAAATCACAATAGATAGTACAAAAGCCTTTAATTATTCACAACTTTTTAATTTTTCAAATTTGTTCTTCAACAAACAAAAGCAAACAATAGAAGTTTAATTCCCCTCCAAACTTAATATGTACATTGTTCTCATTGTGGAAGAAAGCATGGAAATAAAAAAGTTTAAAGAAAACTCTTCTCATTGGTGGTTCTTAGGCTAGGTTTGATATCCTTGAAGTCTATGAGGCGACGTCCACGGCTCCAACTCCATTTGGCCCCACCACTTTTTGTGCCTACAAAAGAAAGAGAAAAAGAGTGTAAAAAGATTTTAAAACTCAAACTAAACTAAAATTCAAAAAATAAAAAATAAAAAAGTTTATGAAACTTGGGCTGCCTCTCAAGAACCACTTGATTTTAAGTAATCAACTTGACTCTTGGAGAAGCGCTCATCAAAGAGCGGCTTCCACCTATAGTAGGTGTCATACAACACCACATATGGATCTTGTGATGCACTGCCCTTAAGCTTCACATGATAAGGAAGAATTCGGAATGTCGCTCCAACTTGACTTCATTCTGGCTGATTGGCTTGATGGGCTTGTATTAGTGTTGCTAATGTCAGAGAAAGAAGTGTTGGCTCTATTGTATCTTCATATGTGTGATCTTTGATTAGCAGTGTTGGCAACATAGGTGGGGCACCATAGACTTCTTGTGATTTTTCTTCAATGACCAAGTCTTGTGTCCCATCCTCACTTAGATAGTCCTCTTCAACATCTCCAAGCGCTTCTCTTTTGGTGTTATCATTTCAAAGTGGCAATTTTGCATATTTGCACTTGGAACATCTATGGTTGCTCTTAATTCTTCAATGTGTTGCCCCAATGCCTCCATATGCCTCCTGGTTTCCAACGATTCCTTTGTCATTTCACGCATATGTAGGGGAAAGTTCTATATCATGCAATTTATAACTAGGTGAAAAATAAAAATTTTCTACTAAATAATAATCACATGTTCAAGCATAGGAGAAATATCCCACACTAAGATCTACTTATAAAATATTTAAGATAGATATAAAAATCATACCTTAGTTAAATTGGTGACGACGTTAATATAAGATCTAGATGAAAAATTCTATCATCAAAAGATCTTTCAGACTATGACTCCGCATTGATTGCACTAGATGAGTGGACAATTTGTACACTACAATAATTAAAGAAAGATTAGCAAATAGGGACACTAAAATCAATATAAAAAAAAAAATAGATTTTCCTTGACTTAGCTTTGATTTCTCTAACTATACCAGAACCGCACAAAAAAACTTAAAAGTTTTTTCTCTAACTTAAAAGGTTTTTCTCTCAAAAAAGAGAAGGATTATTTTTCGTGTTATATTTCTTTTAGTTCTTTTGGTTCTGCCGAATTCTCTCAAAAAACCACACAAAAACAAACTCTTATAATACATATATAACGAGGAACTCCCGAGGAAAACAACTTTTTTTTTTTTTTCTAATTAAATGCGTGAAAAAAAGATTCGTAGGGGTCTAACTTCCACAACATATACCGTGGGAAATTCCCACTAAAGTGCTTGTGCGCTGGGCAGCAACAACCAAAAGGATCCTGGGTTTATTCCATGATCCGAGTACAAAAAATAATTAGGATTCCCACGTTCAAATTGATAATATTTGACTAGAATTTAAAACAAAATCAACTAATAAAAAATTATCAAAAATACGTAATTTTAACTCAGATATTTTATTTACTTAGATTTAATTTAAATTAATAAATAATTTAAATATCTAAAATCAATAAAAATATCTAACTTGGCAAAATGCCAATTGAATACTTAAACTTCTTTCACATGGCACTTTAAAATTATGCCAAACATTCTACATGTTTAGAAGCAATTAACTAATCTACTCTTTTAATTGGACTTAAAGTGGTAAAGTCAATTAATAGGCAACTCACATAAACGCCATTTTTAGACTCGATTTTATTTATGCAACAAAATATCCCTTGAAGATATATCACATATCCCACTTGGATATATCAACATGTCCCTCTAGGGTAGGTTTTGTGTCTCTCGAGGACATGTTTAGATGTCCCACTCGGACATGTCTGCATGTCTCTATAAGACATTTTTTGCATCCTTTGGGAAGATGTTAGCATGTCCTTTTAGGATATTTTTCATGTTTGTCGGGGACATGCCCCTTGAGGACATTTTCTAGATATCCCTCCGAGACATTTTTGCATCCCTCAAGGATATGTCATATGTCTCCTAGGGACATATCCGCATGTCTCTCAGGGACATGTTGGATGTCCCTTTTTGACATTTTTTGTGTCCCTTGGGGACATGTCACATGTCCCATCGAGACATATCCACATGTTATTGTAGGACATTTTTGATATCCCTCGAAAACATATCCATGTTCCACCGGGACATTTTTTATGTTCTTTTGGGACATGTTTTGTTCTCTTTAGAACATTTCTAATGTTTCTTAGACATTTTTCGGTGTCCCTCTTGGACATTTTAGGTTGAAACCTTGTGCTAAGATGAAAATGACTTTACATGGCATGTTCTCATAAATAAATTTAAAGACATAATTAATTCTTTATTGTTACTGGTGATAGCGTATATTGCAGGACTACAATACAACATGTTAACGTCTGTGATAAAAAAGACGCTTAATAGTTATTCCGATCTCTACAATTTTTTTTTTTTTTGGTTGAAATTGTAAAGAACTGTGTCCTTTTCAATCAAATCTATTTTTATTTTATTGAGAAGAAATAAATTTTTATATATTAGCACCATATTTTCATCATATAGACGTCATTTGTTCTCTTGAAACGTGTGGGTCTATACGTGATGTGGCATTAATGCATGGATTGCTACTAATCTAACCATTATTTAGGGGGAAAAACATAGGAAACAGTATATAGGTTGATGAGCAGTGGAAACAACGCATTTTTACGAGAAACATTTAAACCAGTGGTAAACCACGAGCAAGAAAAAAAAAAAGAAAAAGGCAGATCATTACATAATTTTCCAGTTTCGATTTCTACAGCTGCCATGGAGTCTCCGGAGCTCGATGTCGGTGGAAGGACAGCGGAGTTGGCGGATTTCGACGAGATCACCAACCACGGTGACTCTGAGAACAGTAAGAAGATCAACAATAAGATGATTAAAAAGAAGAGGAGTAAGAGTAAAGATGGCTCCTTTTACAAATCTGGTCGAATACGTCCACGTGGAAATCAGACAATGGAGAGGGAGAGAGAGCCGTGGGTCGCGCTCGTCAGAACCCCTATCACCGTTTGTGGATAGCTCGCCCGTCGTCGTCCTCATGGAAGATCGCGGTCTCCGTCGTAGCTCCGTCGTCGGCAACACGTGCTCCTTCATGATCTCCAATAGCGAACGGAGTATAGAGACTGAAAGGACTGAGAGAATCAAAGAAGGAGAAAGTGAGAAGAGAGGCTCTGACAAAGAGAGTGAGAAGAGAGAGAAAGAGAGAAAAATAGGAGGGAAGTTAAGTTTTAAACGTGGATGAGAGAGAAAGAAAGTACAGAAAGATGGATGAAGAGAGAGAAGGAGGATGGGAAGTAAAGATGTAACAATGGGTCGAGGCTTATGGGCCGGCCCGAGTCCGTCGTGCTACAACGATAGTTCGGGCCATGCCAAACACGGCCCCGCCAATAAATACAAGTAGATTGGGCTGGGCCAACATATGGGCCAGTCTGACATGGCCCATGAAAATTCATGGGCCAGGCTGGGCCAGCCCATCCTTGTCCATACAGGCCCACAATGGGCCAGCCCACCGGCCCAGACCAAGTCGGTCCATCTAAGTCCATAATGGGCTAGCCCCTCCAGACCTATGTAAAACCCATACAGGCTCACAATGGGCCAGCCCATCAACGGCCTGTTGTGGCCCAATTTCATATATATATATTTATTTAGATATATTTTTTCATGTTCATTCATAGGTGAAAATGGTTGAGTATGGCATTCTCCAGTAAAAGGCTTCACACATCACATTATAGCTTTTTTTTTTTTTTTTTTGGTGCGCTTGTAGGCATGCTTTGTTTCTTTTAAGAAGCAAAGCTAAGACAAGGCCTCACATATCATGTTACAATAGGCCTAGCAAGCTTTTTTTCTTTTCTTTTCTTTTCTTTTCATTTTTTTTATTTTTTTCTTTTAAGCATACTTTGCTTTTGAAAAACAAAGCTGAGAATTAGATACAAAATCTGTAAGTTATGTATTATCACATCAAAATACTATACATTTAATATATATATATTATTTAATATATATAAGAATTAAATATTATATAATATATATACATGCCATATTCATCCGTGAGTGAATATGGCATTGGATTTCCCCCATGCATATCACAACACAATAGGCCTGACAAGTTCTTTTTCTTTTCTTTTATTTTCTTTTATTTTCTTTTCTTTTTTTTATTTTTTTTTCTTGTAGGCATGCTTTGCTTTTGAGAAGCAAAGTGAGAATTAGATGCTGAGTCTATAGGTCATATATTATCACATCAAAATACTATACATTTAATATATATATATTATTTGATACATGTAAGAATTAAATATTATATAATATATATACATGCCATATTACCCCATGCCCATCACATTGCAATAGGTCTAACAAGCTCTTTTTATTTTCTTTTTATTTTTTTCTTGTAGGCATTGTTAGTATGTGTGGAGCTTAATTATTATTCTGATGTAGATTGCCCCTACGCAGAGGTTGTATATGGATAAACTTTCGTGGTAAGGCCGACGTGGGGCCTGGAAGGGGGTGGTAAATCCCCTTCCCAAGGGTTGTAGGGGGCGGAGTCCCCTAGGTGAACATTTTATATACAACTTTATTTACATAAGGGTATTTTGGGTTTTTTACATAAGACATGCTTTACTTTTGAGAAGTAAAGCTGAGAATCAGATACTGAGTTTATAGGTCATGTATTATCGCATCAAAATACTATACATTTAATATATATATTATTTAATACATACAAGAATTAAATATTATATAATATATATACATGCCATATTCACCAGTGAGTGAATATGGCATTAAATTTCCCCTATGCATATCACAACATAATAGGCCTGGCAAGTTCTTTTTCTTTTCTCTTTATTTCTTTATTTCTTTATTTTTTTTAAATTTTTTTTCTCATAGGAATGCTTTGCTTTTGAGAAGGAAAGTGAGAATTAAATGTTGAGTCTGAAGGTCATGTAGTATCACATCAAAATACTATACATTTAATAAATATATATATATATATATTATTTGATACATGTAAGAATTAAATATTATATAATATATATATACATGCCATATTCCCCTATGCCTATCACATTACAATAGGCCTGAAAAGCTCTTTTTCTTTTCATTTCATTTTTTTTCTTATCGGCATTGCTAGTATGTGTGAAGCCTAATTATTGCCCCGATGCAGATTGCCTCTATGCAAAGGTTGTCCGTGGATTGAACTTCGTGGTAAGGTCGACGTGGGGGTTGCAGGGGGCTAGTAAACCCCCTTCTTGGGGGTTGTAGGGGGCGGAGGCCCCTGGTGAAAATTTTATATGCAAGTTTATTTACTTAAGGGTATTTTAGGTTTTTTACATAAGGCATGCTTTGCTTTTGAGAAGCAAAGCGAAGAATTAGATATTGAGTTTATAGGTTATGTATTATCACATCAAAATACTATACATTTAATATATATATATATTATTTAATACATACAAGAATTATATATTATATAATATATAAATGCCATATTCAACCGTGAGTGAACATGGTATTAGATTCCCCTATGCAATTATAAAGGCCAGGCCTAACATAGGGGTTCAGAAGAAAGGCTTGCAATGTGCAAAGTTGAGATGTTAAGTCTTCAGCGAATTGTCTAATCAAATCACACTTGAAAGAAAAAATAAAAGAAAGATTTAAAAAAAATAAAAAAAATAAAAAAATAAACTTTTTTTTACCTATAAATAAATGTAGAACATTCACAAAGATACTCATTCAACAAACTTCTAAAATCTTATGCGTTGTCTTTTTTTTTTAGTTTACTTAGAGTTATTTGGAAAGGAAAAAAACTTAAAGGTATAATTTATTTTATTGTTGTCCATTAATTTTGTATTGTTATAAGTTAATTTTATTGTGTAATTATTTTATTTAATTTTTATTAATAGTGTTACGTTAATTTATTATTATTTTTTATTGAAGCTATGGCGTCATCACATGGAGGGAGAGCCAACATTTCAAATTTGGTGATCAATGAAGAAGAACAATTTAATGATCCACTTGAAGAAATTGGAGCTGACTTACTATCTCAAGTTGGTGGCTCCTCTGAAGTGACTCGTAAAGGCAAAAGGAAAGTGCAACGAACTTCACCAGTTTGGAGTTATTTTGATCTAGTAACACGTACAAACGAGAATGGTGTAACAAAAGAACATACAATTTGCAAAGTATGCAAATAAGACTACATAGGTAAATCCTCTTCTGGCACTGGTCACTTAGAGAGGCATCGTAAAAAATACAAAGCTAAGCATGGTGTAGGTGGTGTTGATTGTCGTCAACAAACACGTCAATTTAGCCCTGATGGTAGTGTTACTAATTGGTCATATGAGTTAGAGAATGGCACACAAGATATTTGGCTAGTGCTCAACAACCAATTAGTCTTGCTGATAATCCGGCCTTTAAGGAGTACATTCAAAATGCTTACAATTCACAATATAGGCGTGTTTCAAGAACAACCACAAGAGCTGACATCATGAAAGTTTTTCATTCAATGAGGGAAAAGTTAGTAACTGAATTTAGTTCATTCACTGCATCTGTTGCATGCACATTTGATTTATGGGAAGGTCATACCAAAACTAGTTATATTTGTGTAACTGCACATTATATGGGTAAAGATTAGTCTTTTTAAAAAAGGTTAATTGCTTTTCAACCAATGCCTTATCCGTACGATGCCAAGCCCATTCATGATGTCATCATGGAAGTTTTTGATTTTTATGGCATTAAAGAAAAGGTTTTGAGCATCACATTTGATAATGTATCTGCTAATGCTGTTGCTATTAACCTTTTCAAAACAACTTTGAGACCACAACATGGCGAAACACTTTTTCACCAAGATATGCTTGTTATATTATTAACTTGTGTGTTCAAGACGGCATGAAATTTTTGCAAGGTTATTTGGAAAATATTTGAAAGGCCTTGGGTTACATAGGAAGTTCTGGCTCTCAATTAAAGAGTTTGTTAAACTTTGCAAAAGAGCAAGCATGAAACTTACAAAACTTCCAAATGACATAGGACATCGGTGGAATTCAACATATTTGATGCTAAACACATGCCTACCATACCAAGAGGTCATAACCGCGTATTACAACTTGAAGAATCCAACTAAGTCGCTTCAAGAATTTGATTGGTAGATTGCTTCATGCTTCTACAATTTCTTAAAGGTTTTTTATGAAGCCACTCTCCAACTCTCAGGTATGTACTATCCCACCTCTCCTTATGCATTACATAAATTGTACTACATTGTTGTATCCTTTGATATACATAGAGATTTTAACATGTTTAGGGAATTTGTTGAGTTCATTGAACAAAAATTCAAAAAATTTTAAGAGTGTGTTCCACCTTTGTATTGCATAGCAGCTGTATTGGATCTAAGAGTTAAACTAGTTGGTGTTGAATATTTGCTTAAGGGTATAGGGGAAAAATTAAATGTGCATTCTGACATCATAACCATTCAAAATGTGCAAGCAAAAGTTAGCAACATATTTACTACATATAATGAAAAATATGGAGGAGGCCAAACAGTATCCCCTATACCTTTAGCAAATAATACATCTATACCACATTGTTCTTCATGGGAAAGTATGATTAGCTACACCAGATTTGGTTTCGGTGCATCATCTACATCTTCAGCATGCAGTGAATTGGAAAACTATCTAGAAACAAATTTTGCGGCATTCATTTTCAATGAGCAAGATGGTCATCATGATTTCAATAAGTTTGATCTTTTGTCATTTTGGAGATCACAGTCAAGAACTTTTCCTGTGCTTTCTAAAATGGCTTGTGATATACTAACCATACCATTGTCTGCACTTGCAAGTGAATAAGTATTTAGTTGCAGTCGTAGAGTACTTGATGAATAGTGTGTATGTATGAGTGACGATATTCTGAAAGCAGTAATGTGTGTCAAAGATTAGGAGGATGCTCGTAGAAGAAGCCAAGAAGTTCAAGATGATTGGGTTGATGACTTTGAAAATTTGGACATTTCTGATACTCCCACTAGGAGTAATACATTGTAATTATGAACAATATTTATTTTCTATCCTTTTTATGTTTTTTTTTCTTTTTAGTAATTTTGTAAACATCTTATGTATAATTATCCTGATTGTACTCTTCCTTACCAAGGTTTTCCTTGGAAAGGTTTTTAATGAGGTAATTGTAAATAACATATCCATTTTTATCTTAATTATTCAAAATTTGATATTTGTTAACTTGTTTAAAAATTCAAAAATAAAAAATAAAAATAAAAAAAATTAAAAATTGCATGCTTAGATGGGCTGATCCATCTAAACCCATAATAGGCCAAGATGGGCTGGCCCATTCAAGGTCCATGGCATGGCCCGACACGACCCACGGCACGACCCACATAAAGGCCGAGCTGGCCTAGCCCGTGGCCCGCGTGGTGTTAGACGTATATGCCCTAAGGAGTAAAAATATAATATGTTTTTGGAGATATTTTTATCAATAAATAATTTATTTATTATTTATATACCAAATTTTATCCTCTTTACGTTTATATTTATTGAATATATGTTAAGCAAACAAAAGTTTAAGACTATCGGTCAAAACCTTTAAGAATTGGGCATATGATGAACAGATTATACGGAAGACACGATTCTTAAGATAACAGTTTAAATTATAAGATCCGCAATCGAGGGAATAAAGTTGGGCGCTTTATTTATGCAAAGATTGTTATGTTGTCTATATCCCTATTGGGAGAAGGTTTGTCTTGACCATCAGAGGTGGACTCCATGAATAGAAACATTGGCATGTTGTCATAGGTGACGATGTGTTGGATCAGGATATAAAGTGAATTAATTTGGATTAATAATTCTGTCTCGTCAAATAGATTCACTTTAGACAATCATTTGTATTGTATCTCAATATTGAGATGAATAGTGGGCCCGTTGTCTTAACTTGTGTCTTTTGAGGTACCAAAGGGTGACATCCACATTTTATAGTGGTATGCATGTCGGTGTATTAGAGGCAGGATTCTTGATAGCGTAGACCTGTTATTCATAGATATGGAATCCGTAGCTCCTCTTTAGGAGTAATGATATCCTCTTATATGCGTTATCTTGTAATTAGAAAATTGGAACGTTTAACCATTTGGATACATAGGTGTAATCGAATGGTATACTATCTTATGGATGGTAATTTCTGACGGTGAGATAATGGAACATAAGATAAAAATAATCGGGAAGGTAAGATAGAACTTGTCCTAAAGCCGATTATGGATAATCCTATGGGGATACGATACACTATGATACGTCATGGAGACTCAGCTATACGGGCTTCGTAATTCTATATAGTTCGAGAGTGCAGCTCCAAGTTTTTAGTGGAGTAGCCTTGGAGTTGATAATTATGAAATGTATATCTAGGATATTGGGTTTTATAATTATTGGGAGCTTGAACTATAAAGGTCCATTTGGTCTCCTTTGCTCACTCACAAAAATCCTATAACGATATGACGTGTTTTTCTAATAATTGGTGATTTATGTTAGATTCATCAAATTGGCTGAAATTCAGTAAAATTAGATAATTCATGTTTATTTATTAGTTGAATTAATTTTTGTGATAAAATTGATTCAAGATAAACTTGTTGAATTATCAGGATCAGATAATTCATATTTGTTTATTGGTTGGATTAATTTTGAATTAATTCAAGATAAACTTGTTAATTTATCAAGAATTTATTTATTTTCCTAAAGATTATCTAGATAAAGTTGTTTTAATTAAATAACTTCTCTATTGGGTTATTTAAATTAAAACTGAGACTTTATCTTATAGAATCTTAGGTGGAGATAAAAGATTCGCTGGGATTTTTTATTGCTGGTTCAGCATACCGATCTTCAGGTTTGGCCTGCCGATGGGGCAAGTTCGGCATGCTAGTTAGACAGATCGGCATGCCACACCGTGCGATAAAAAGATGACATGTTTTCACGTGGATTTTATCATATTATGATCCTGGTTTGATTTTGATTCGAATTTTTGAGACCCTATCTGATAAGGACTGACCCTAGACCCAAACTTTATAAATAGGGAGTGAGTCTCATAAGGTATTAAGATCAGTTGAGAGATTCAGAGTGAACTCTATCGGTGAGACTCTAGATACTCCCTAAGGGCTATTGTTCACAAATCACAAACTGTAGCTTTAGGTTCTCTCAATTGGTTGGAAGGAGAATCACCTAGTGGAAAAGCTGAATGATGTGAGCCCACATTCACTCCGATCGTGGATAGAGAATAGCAAAGGCTAGTTGGTTAAGGTTCTTTTGAAACGTTACTTATCTTCATTGATTACAGGAGCTTTTTGGCACACAAAAGTTAGAAAGATCTAGTTAATTTATGCATATAGGATGTCAAACTTGTGTCTTGAAAAATACTCTGATATAAAAATTTTAAAATTACGCTACATACTATTTTTTTAACATGTGGGCCTAAGGAAAAAAGGCCTGGCCAGACCAGGCTGGCCTATTCTTGCATCACTAATGGGAAGTGAGATATGACAGAAAGAGAAAACATGAAAATATGAGTCAAGTGTTGCATAAGTTTTTTTTTAAGTCAAGTGATGTGACATAAATAAAATAAATTAAAGGGAAAAAAAGGCGGCATCACATGTAATTTTCCCTTAATTATATGAGCTAGTTTAGGATCAAATGGGCATATGGAAAACTGGCTCTAAATAATTAATTAATTATTTAATTTTGAACCTATTTTATTAAAAATTTAAAATTGTATATAATTGTATGTCATTAAAGAATTTAATTGTCAACCTATGCCATATTGTTTTTTTTTTACTTTCTAATCCTTTATACTATATCATGATTAAATTGAAATCTCAACTATCAAATCAATTAATAATATCTTGTACCTTGACACTTGTACCATGGCACTTACTGGTTTTTTCTAATAATCATATTTCAACGATCTTAATTATGATAAATTAATTCATAACCAATGTTGACACACTCTGGCCAGAGAATATATGATCAAGTACCAAAAACTCGTCAAAAGATATGTCGCACAAATTCTATGTTACTAATTCATAATTTCGCTATCCATCAATGCTCCTATCAAGTTACTAAGAATATTGATTCTCAATTGAATCTCACTCATTAGCAACTCAAATGAAATTACATTTATATATATGAAATTATAATTAATTCAAGATTAAGATTAAAGTAAAAACAACGCTGATAAGATTTAATAAATTTGACAGTCATTTCAAAGTTAATTAAATCTCATTTAGAATTCAGTTCAATATAGACAAACTACGCCAGTAAATTCATATATGATCAAGATAAATCATTTGATGAATTTCGCATAGTCTAAACATAAAAAAAATGACCAACTTTATTTATCGACTATGAACTACATTTATTTAATCATAAGATAACTTGTATTTATGTCTTCCGTAAGTGTATGTAAACTTCACATAAATACAAATAATATGATTAAATGGACGTTTATTCAATTTACAAAATATGTTGAAGAGAATACAATCCCAACAACATCCTCTAAGGACTTTGAGCTAAATGTTTCTATGTTGCTTCTAGTTTCTTGAGGTTGGATTTCAAACCATGGCTTCATACAATTTGAAGTGTCCTCCCAACCTTGGTTGTTCTACAAACAACTCCAATTCCAAAATCAAACTCGGCCATGTCTTTTAACAAAAAATAGACTTAATCGATGGATCTTTGGTAAAAAGTGGTGATACAATCTCCACAGTCCACCTAATATCTTGTTATGCCGTATAAACCATTGAGGAAGACTTGCAATTGATATTCCTTAGAAAAACTGTGATAAGAAAACTTAATTAGCTATTCTTTTTACATCCATCAAACACTGTAAAAGGGCTCCACGTATTTTTAGGAAAAACTCAAGAGTATTCTTCAATGAAACCTCTAAAAATACCTCCACAAAATAAACAAATCTAAAACAAAATAAAAAGATTCAAATTAATTCTAGAGCTAATCGGTATCAATAGTAGCCAAAATTAAACAAAACAATTCCGACAACGGCACCAAAAACTTGTTTGGTTGAAAATTATAGGTGCATAATATAGCGTAAGTAAGTAATATAATGGTGAATAAGAATATCGATCCTACGCAGATTGTGTTTACTTCTTTTTAATTGCCCAAATTGTATTAACACTATGATTATTTGAATAATTGATTAAAAATAAAATAAAACGAAACTAATAAAATTTAATTTAAATTTTAAAAAAGAAGCAAAACTAAAATATAAAAAAAGCTATAGGGATCCTATTTCACCAATGAACATCATCTGAATTAAATTACCCTTTAAATTATTAGTTTTTATTAATAAAATTATTATTCAAATGTACTAAATTATCAATTTGCCTCTTTTGATAATCTAGTTGGCTATTCATATTAACTAAAACACCTAATATTCCTAAGAAGAATTAATTAATACAAATTCACTAAATTCAAGTATTCAAAGTGACTATATTTGCATTAAGGATATATTCCTATTCCAAATTGTACACGTTATCCTATTATTGATCAAGAACCAAATTCTATCATCAACACTTAATGATTGGCTAAACCACTGGGAGCATTAAGTACATAATAGAATAGACAATTATCAATAATCAAATACCAATCCAAGAAAGTAAAAATAAATCAAAATCTACTAAAAGGACCCATTAGAACTCTAGAGCACATACTCAAGTCATAAATGAAAATAAAACTAAATAAATAACATCAATATTCAAGAATTCTTAGAACATACAAAAATTTAGAAAATAAAAATGGGGAAGAAGTCACAAAAATTTAAATGTCACAAGCCTGAAGCTTCTCCTTTCCTAATCTCTTTCTTCCTCCTTTTTGTAGCTCTAAAGTACTCTTCAATGGTGTCTAAAAGAAAATCTAAATCAAAGCTAAAAATAAAACCTAAAATCACAAATGCTAAATTAAAAAAAAGATATGTGCTTTTTTTTTTTTTTTTTCCTCTTGGGATCAGCATCTAGGCTTTTGCCAATCCCCAAATTAGCTCTCATTTTCTCAAAAATAACTTTTTTTTCTTTATTGTTGTTGATTCCACACAAAATGAGAGAGAAAAGAATAGCACGCAAGAAGGCTTGGAGCGCGCCGGCATGTGGCATCGTGAGATTAGGTGTTGGGATAGTTGGGCGACGTGGCAACTGACGGTTGGGCAAGACACAAGGGCACACAAAGACTTGATGGAGCACACTGTTGGAAAATGAGTACGCAATAAAATTTTAAAATTTTTGAATCAGAGTATTTTTTAAAACACAAGTTTGACATGCTATATATATATAAATTAATGACAAATCTTTTTAACCTTTGTATGCCGTGTTGGAAAAATAGTACGCAGCAAAATTTTAAAAATTTTTGTATTAGAGTATTTTCCAAAACACAAGTTTGACATGCTATATGCATAAATTAACTAGATCTTACTAATCTTTATATGCTAAAGAACTCTCGCAATTCATGAAGAGAACCATCGTTTCAATATTTTATCCATGATTTACAATCACCACCTAAGGGTGTGCAACCATAAATCACGCTAAAATACCTTATTCTCTCAGAGATCCAATCTAGTACATGATAGAAATCCCTTCTTAGGGGTCGGTACCATCATGTTCTTCCTATGAACCAACGATGGAGGCCTTAGGTCCTCTCTTCGAAAACCTTCTCCCACTCAATCTGTTGAAATCAAGGTTTTATTTTAAAAAGACATGCATGAACAATTTTAATATGAGTGGCACTCCCTCTTCTATATGACATGTTATTAATATACATGGCAAATCATATTATAATGTAGACAAGCAAAGCAATTAAGTAAAACTACAAGCAAAATAATAATAAATAACTGTAATATTATGGTTCCACCCTAAAGAATAGAAAAACAAAGACTACAAGAGAATAATCGAAACATTTTATCGGTTCTTCATCCTTGAATCCTCAAGCTGTATCCTTCTTCATGTAATAACCTTCTTCAAGTCTTCAATCCCGTATGTATTGAATACTCCATATTTCCAGTCATATCCAAATTTAATGTTCTCAAAATTATCCCAAAAATAAAATTTAAACTACACTAAAAACTACACCTTTTTTGGAAAAATTTTGAACTCTCTACTGACAAGCCAATCTGGGTGATCGGCCTACTGGTCATGACCCTCTGGCCTACCGATCATCACAAATAGGTCTACCGAATAAGAAGTTCAGCCTGCTACTAGAGCCACCTGATTTCTACCCTGTTGACGGCCTATCGAACCTCTTGTCTGGCCTACTGATCTGCGACCATCGACTTGCCAAATTGGAGGGTTCGGCATGCCGACCGAGTAGAGATCGCCTCTTTTCAAAAAATACAATTTTTGATGTAATTCATCAATTTTATTTTCAACAATTCAAAACATAAAATTAGACACTCAGGAAATACTTGGAGCACCATCATCCATCTTTTAGATACACCTTCTAGATCCGTCTTCTCTAAATAATTATATAATTACAAAATTCTTACAAATTTAAAATTAAAAAATAATTCCTAGACGGAAATGACAGTCCTCCATCTAATTACATGAAAAACTTATATACACATTCTAACCTCTAAGGAACCATAAACGATATAAATTAATTAATTAATAAATAATTAAATAATATTTTAATCGATCATAATTAATTAATAAACATTCACCATATAATCCATGACAACATATAATATTATATAGAAACCTAGAGTGCCAATTCTCTATAAAATTAAATTCAAACATAGGAGAGATTAAGATCACATAATTTACACATATAGCATGATCATAAACTCGTAAATTTACGTAAAAACCTGGCTCTGATACTAATTGTTGAAAAAATAGTACACAGTAGAATTTTAAAAAATTATATATATCAGAGTATTTTCTAAAACACAAGTTTGACATGCTATATGCATAAATTAACCAGATCTTACTAATCTTGTAAATGTTGAAAAGCTTCCTTAATCAGTGTAAAGAAGTAAAGTTCTAGAAAGACGTCAACTAACTGGCCTTTTTACTATTCTCTATCCACGATCGAAATGAGTGTGGGCTCACACGTACAGCTCTTCCACCAGGTGACTCCTTCCAACCAATTGAGAGAACCCAAAGCTAGTGTTCGTGATTTGTGAACAAGAGCTCTAAGGGAGTTTTAAAATCTCACCAGCAGAGTTTCACTCTTAATTTCTCAATTGATTTAAATAATAACGAGACTCACTCCCTTTTTATAGAGGTTAGGCCCAGGAGTCAGTTCTTATCAGATAATGCCTCAAAATTGGAATTAGAATCAAATTCGGATCAATATTTGATGAAATCCATGTGAAAGCAAGTGATCTTTTTTCGCAAGATTGGCATGCCAAATTTGCCCCATCAACAAGCCGAACCTAAGGATTAGCATACCAAACTGTTGATAAAAATCTCAGCGAATCTTTTATTTTTCACTCGAGATTCTATAGGATAAAGTCTCAGTTTTAATTCAAATAACCCAATAGATAAGTTATCTAATTAAAACAACTTTATCTAGATAATCTCTAGGAAAATAAATGAATTCCTGATAATTTTACAAGTTTATCTTGAATTAATTTTATCACAAAAATTAATTCAACCGATAAGCAAACATGAATTATCTGATTTTATCAAATTTCAGCCAATCTGATAAATCTGACATAAGTCACCAATTATTGAAAAAACACGTTATATCGTTATAGGATTTTGTGAGCTAGCAAAGGGGACCAAATAGACCTATATAGTTCAAGCTCCCAATAATTATGAAAACCAATATCCTAAAAATATATTTAATAATTATCAACTCCAACGCTACTCTACTAAAAGCTTAGAGCTGCACTCTCGAACTATATAGAAGTACAAAGTCCATATAGCTAAGTCTCTATGACATATCATAATGTATCGTATCCCCATAAGATTATCCATAATCGGCTTAAAGACAAGTTCTGTCTTACCTTCGCGATTATTTTTATCTTACGTTCTATTATCTCACCATCGAAAAACGTACCATCCAAAGACAGTATACTATTTGGTTACACCTATGTATCCAATTCCTTGAGTGTTCTAGTTTTTCAATTACAGGATAACGCATATAAGAGGATATCACTACTCCTAAAGAGGAGCTATGGATTCCATATCTATGAATAATAGGTCTATGCTATCAAAAGTCATGCCTCCAATGTATCAGCATATGTACCACTATTAAAATGTGGATGTTACCCTTTGCTACATCAAAAGACATAAGTCAAGACAACGGGCCACTATTCATCTTAGGATTAAGATACAATACAAATGATTGTCTAAAGTGAATTGATTTGTCGAGACAGAATTATTAATCCAAATCAATTCACTTTATGTCCTGATCCAACACATCGTCACCTATGACAACATGCCAATGTTTTTATTTATGGAGTCCACCTCCAATGGCCGAGACAAACCATCTCCTAATAGGGATATAGACAACATAATAATCTTTACATGATTAAAGCACCCAACTTTATTCTCTTCATTACAGATCTTATAATTTAGACCGTCACCATAAGAATTGTATCTTTCGCATAATCTGTCAATCATATGCCCAATTCTTAAAGGTTTAGACCGACAGTCTCAGACTATTGTTTGCTTAACATATATTCAACAAATATGAACGTAAAGAGGACAATATTGGATATATAAATAATGAATGAATTCTTTATTGATAAAAATACACAAAAAATATATTATATTTTCACTCCTTAGGACATAACTTAGACGTGTATGCCCTAAGGAGTAAAAATATAATATGTTTTTGGAGACATTTTTATCAATAAAGAATTCATTCATTATTTATATATCAAATCTTGTCCTCTTTACGTTCATATTTGTTAAGTGTATGTTAAGCAAACAATAGTCTAAGACTGTCGGTCTAAACCTTTAAGAATTGGGCATATGATGGATAGACTATGTGGAAGACACGATTCTTATGGTGACGGTCTAAATCATAAGATCCGCAATCGAGGAAATAAAATTAGACGCTTTAATCATACAAAGATTGTTATGTTGTCTATATCCCTATTGGGAGATGGTTTGTCTTGACCATCAAAGGTGGACTCCACGAATAAAAACATTGGCATATTGTCATATGTGACAATGTATTGGATCGGGAAGCAAAGTGAATTGATTTGGATTAATAATTCTATCTTAGTAAATCAATTTACTTTAGACAATCATTTGTATTGTATCTTAATCTTGAGATGAATAGAGGGCCCGTTGTCTTGACTTGTGTCTTTTGATGTACCAAAGGGTGACACCCACATTTTAATAGTGGTACGTAAGCCGGTACGTTGGAGGCATGACTCTTAATAGCATAGACTTGTTATCCATGGATGTGGAATCCATAGCTCCTCTTTAGGAGTAGTAATGTTCTCTTATATGCATTATCCTATAATTGGAAAATTAGAGCACTCAACCATTTGGATGCATAGGTGTAACCAAATGGTATATTGTCTTTGAATGGTAAGTTTTCTGATGGTGAGATAATAGAACGTAAGATAAAAATAATCGAGAAGGTAAGAGAGAACTTATCTTTAAGCTGATTATAGATAATCCTATGGGAATACGATACATTATGATATGTCATGGAGACTTAGCTATATGGACTTCGTAATTTTATATAGTTCGAGAGTGTAGCTCTAAGCTTTTAGTAGAGTAGCATTGGAGTTAATAATTATGAAATGTATATCTAGGATATTGGGATTCCTAATTATCGGGAGCTTGAACTATATAGGTCCATCAAGTGCCCTTTGCTAGCTCACAAAACTCCTATAACGATATGGCGTGCTTTTTCAATAATTGATGACTTATGTCAAGTTTATCAGATTGGTTGAGATTTGAAAGAATGGACTAATTAATGTCTATTTGTTAGGTTAATTAATTTTGTGACAAAATTAACTCAAGACAAACTTGTTGAATTATTGAGATCGGATAATTCTTGTCTGTTTACCAGTTGATTTAATTTTGAATAAATTAAATCAAGATAAACTTGTAGAATTATTAGGAATTCATTTATTTTCCCAAATATTATCTAGATAAAGTTGTTTTAATTAGATAACTTCTCTATTGGGTTATTTGAATTAAAACTGAGACTTTATCCTATTGAATCTCAGGTGAAAAATAAAAGATTTGCTGAGATTTTTATCGATAGTTTTGGCATGCCGATCCTCAAGTTTGACCTACCGATGGGGCAAGTTTGGCATGCCTATTAGACAGATTGGCATGTCGATTGCATGATAAAAAGATGACACATTTTGACATAGATTCATCAAATATTGATTCGAATTTGATTCTGATTCAAATTTTAAGGCATTATCTAATAAGGACTGACTCTTGGACCTAACCACTATAAAAAGGGAGTGAGTCTTATTATTATTAAGATCAATTGAGAGATTAAGAGTGATACTTTGCAATGAGATTTTGAAACTCTCTGAGAGCTCTTGTTCACAAATCATGAGTACTAGCCATGGGTTCTCTCAATTAGTTGGAAGGAGAGTCACCTGGTGGAAGAGCTATACGTGTGAGCTCACACTCACTCCGATCGTGGATAGAGAATAATAAAGAAGGCCAATTGGTTGAATTCTTTCTAGAATGTTACTTGTCTTCATTGATTACAGGAGCTTTTTGGCACGTAGAGGTTAGTAAGATCTGGTAAATTTATGCATATAGTATGTCAAACTTGTGTTTTAGAAAATACTCTGGTATAAAATTTTTAAAATTTTACTACGTACTATTTTTTCAATAATTGGTATCAGAGCCAGGTTTTTACGTAAATTTACGAGTTTATGATCATGCTATATGTGTAAATTATGTGATCTTGATCTCTCCTATGCTTAAATTTAATTTTATAGAGAGTTGGCGCTCTAGGTTTCTATATAATATTATATGTTGTCATGGATTATATGGTGAATGTTTATTAATTAATTATAGTTGATTAAATTATTATTTAATTATTTATTTATTAATTAATTTATACAGGTTATGTTTCCTTAGATGTTGAATGTGTATATAGTTTTTTCATGTAATTATATGGTGGACTATCATCTCTGTCTAGGAATTATTATTTAATTTTAAATTTGTAAGAATTTTGTAATTAAATAATCATTCGAAGAAGACAAACCTAGAATATAGATGATGGCATTCTTAGGTATTTCTTGAGTATCTAATTTTATGTTTTTGAATTGCTAAAAATAAAATTGATAAATTGCATTAAAAATTATATTTTCTAGAAAGGGTGATTTTTGCTCGGTCAACATGCCGAACTCCCAATTCCTCCTGCTGATAGTCGCAGATCAGCAAGCCGAACGTGAGGTTCGGTAGGCTGTCAGTAGGGCATAAATCAAGTGGCTCTAGCGGCAAGCCAAACTTCTAGTTCGGTAGGCTGATCTGTCATAAATCGGTAGGCCGAACTATGATGATCGGCTGATCTATGATGATTGACAGGCCGACGAGTCATGACCGGCAGACTGATCACCCAGATCGGCTTGCCGACAGAGAGCTAGAAATTTTTCTAGAAAAGGTGTAGTTTTTAGTGCAGTTTTAATTTTATTTTTGGGACAACTCTAAGAAACATTAATTTTGGATATGATCAGAAATATGGAGTATTTGATTCATACGGGATTGTAGACTTGAAGATGGGCATTACATGAAGAAAGATACAGCTTGAGGATTCAAGGATAAAGAATCAATAATATGTTTCGATTATTCTCTTGTAATTTTTGTTTTTCTATTTTCTAGGATGGAACCATAATGTTACGGTTATTTATTATTATTTTACTTGTAGCTTTGCTTGATTGCTTTGCTTGTCTATATTATAATATAATTTGCCATGTATATTGATAACATGTCATATAGAATAGGGAGTGCCGCTCATATTAAAATTGTTCATGCATGATTTTTAAAATAAAACCTTGATTTCAAAAGATTGAGTGAGAGAAGGTTTTCGAAAAGAGGACCTAAGGCCTCCATCGTTGGTCCATAGGAAGAACATGGTGGTCCCGGCCTTTAGGAAGGAATTTCTATCATGTACTAGATTGGATCTTTGAGAGAATAAGGTATTTTAGCATAATTTATGGTTGCACACCCCTAGGTAGTGATTATAAATCGTGGATAAAATATTGAAACGATGGTTATATACTCATGTTAATTTTATTATTAACCTCCCCCAGGAGCTCTGTTAATATAATTAATGGCCAAAGAAACGATTATTAATATATGTTGCATCATACGGGTCCTGGATGGCATATATTAATCAAGAGGGGATCCATGTTCCTAATTTAATTTAGCATGACTCCCCAAAGAGCTTGTTGAATTCTGAGTTGGGAATTATCGTTGTAAGGTTGTGATATTTTTAAGGTTTCGACACATAAACACATTTGTATGTTTTTACATAATTGTGTTATCTTACTAAATTATGATGATATGTTTGCTTATGTTTGGTATATGATTCTTTATTGCAGATTTAAAAATGTCTAAAAACGCTTTATCTTTGATACTTGATAAAAACCAATTAACCAGAGAGAATTATAATGATTGGAAACGGAACTTGAATATCATCCTATCTTTTGAGAAACTAAAATTTGTGCTACAATCCCTTGTCCTCCTGAGCCTATGGGAGACTCCACTAATGAGCAATTCCAAGCATATGATCGTTGGAAAGATGCAAACGATCAAGCCCACTGCTATATTATGGCCAGCATGAATAACGTGTTGTAGGCTCAACATGAGGATTATGAGACTGCTAAGCAGATCTTGGATAATTTAGAAGACATGTTTGGAGGCCAGGCCATAACTAAGCGGCAAGGGGCACTTTGAAAACTCTTGAACTATAAGCAAAGATCGGGCACATCTATAAAGGAGCACATGATATTAGTCACAGGTTACCTTACTGAGCCACAAACCAATGGAGTTGACATTGATGCTGAAACTCAGATGACTATGATCTTTGAGACTCTGTTAATGGAATTTATTCCATTTATAGCTATATTTAATTTGAGAAGTAGCTGAGATATGACCTTAACAGAATTAATGAAATAGTTATAGGAGTTTGAACTGTTGATTAGGGAGTCTCCTATGGGTGGAGAGGCCAATTTGGCGGCTGCTTCTGGTTCCAATCCCAATTTTGGGAATGGAAAAAAGCAACAAGCCAAGAATGGGAAGTCTTTTATTCCTGCTAACAACAAGAGCAAGAAGAAGAAGAAGAATAACCCAAAGAAGCTTAAGTGCTTCTTCTGCGGGAAGGTCGAGCACATCAAGAAGCATTGCAAGGGCTTCATTTTCAAAGGAGGTAGGTGTGATCTTCTGTATTTAGAAACTTGTTTGGTTGAGGAATCCAGTGACATTTGGGTCATAGATTTTGGTGCAACTAATCATGTTTGTGTTTCTCTATAGGGGTTCAAAGAAACGAGAAGTTTGCTTCATGAAGACTTCACGCTTTGAATGGGCGATGGATCCTTCGTCTTAGCAGAAGTAGTGGGAGACGTCCATCTTTAAAGACTCCTATTTGGTTTCTTTTAATAACAAGTGGTGATTCATAAAAACAAATCTTTTATCTATTCTGGATGGATGCAAAATAATCTATATTTTATCAAACCTAAGATGGACTTACTGCTTAATGCTGAGATGAATGATAATAACTCTAAAAGACTTAAAACTTCTCACTCTAATAAGACTTATCTTTGGCATTTATGCCTTGGTCATGTTAACCTAAATAGGATTCAAAGGTTAGTAAGGGATGGACCTTTAAGTCACTTAAAGGTGAAATTTATACCTCGATGTGAATCTTATTTGGAGGGTAAAACAACCAAAAGGCTATTCAGGTATAAGGGAAATAGGGCCGAAGGGGTTCTAGAACTTGTGCATAGTGATGTTTGCAGACTGATGAACATTTGGGCATGTGGAGGGTTTGAGTACTTTATCACTTTTATTGACGATTACTCAAGGTATGGGTATATGTACCTGATGCACCACAAAAGCAAAACTTTTGACAAGTTCAGGGAGTTTCGTGCTGAATTGAAAAAGCAATTAGGTAGACACATAAAGGCACTTCGATCCGATCGAGGTGGAGAATACCTTTCTGATGAGCTTTTGGGATACTTATTAGAGAATGGGATTTTATCTCATTTGACTACAGCGGGCACTCTGGAGCAAAATGGCATAGCAGAGAGAAGGAATAGGACTTTATTAGACATGGTAAGGTCCATGATGAGTTATTCATCATTGCCTTTATCCTTTTGGGGATATGCACTACAAACTGCATGTTATCTTTTGAACAATATACCTTCAAAATCATTCCCTAAAACTCCTCACGAGTTGTGGACGGGCAAGAAGACATCCTTAAACCATATTCGCATATGGGGATGTCCGGCTCATGTCATGTTTAAGGATGCGAATAAGTTGGAAGCGCGTTTGGAAGTTTGCGTGTTTGTAGAATATCCAAAAGGAACTAAAGGGGGTTATTTCTATAACCCAAAGGAAAATAAAGTTGCGATTTCAGCTAATGCAACTTTCCTTGAGGAGAGTTACATGGACAACTTTAAACCTCAAAGCAAAGTGATGCTTGAGGAGTTAAGGAGTGATCCAATCACTCCAAAGGTTTCGAATTAAACCATTCTGATCAATGTAGAAAAACCAAAAGAACCTGAACAACAACCTAAGGGGGTTCGGCGTAGTGGGAGGATCGAGTGTCAACTCGAGAGGTATATGTTCAATGGTGAGGCCTTCTTAGCTAAACCAGATGAACATGATAGGGATCCATATACTTACGCAGAGGCTATGGAGGATGTTGATTTGAAACTCTAGACAGAGGCCATGAACACAAAGATGAAGTCTATGGAGACTAATCGAGTTTGGGAGCTTGTAGATCTTCCTAAAGGGGTAAAACTCATAGGGTGTAAGTGGATCTACAAGAGGAAAAGAGGAGTGGATGGAAAGGTCAAAACCGTTAAGGCTAGACTGGTAGCTAAGGGTTACACGCAAAAGAAAGGAATCGAGTACGAGGAAACCTTTTCGCCTGTGGCCATGCTTAAGTCCATCCGGATTCTTTTGTCCATAGCTGTCGCTCTCGATTACAAGATTTGACAAATGGATGTCAAGACGGCTTTTCTAAATAGCTATCTTGATGAGTCCATTTATATGGAAAAACCAGACGGGTTCAAGGTCAAGAGGGTAAGGTTTGTAAGTTGCTAAAGTCAATTTATGAAATTAAGCAGGCTTCCCGTTCTTGGAACATAAGATTTGATCAGATGATCAAGACTTATAGGTTCTAACAAAATGTGGATGAGCCATGTGTTTACAAACACATTAAGGATGGGAAGTTAGTTTTTCTACTACTCTATGTAAATGACATTTTGCTAATTGGCAATGACGTTGGGGCATTGTCATTGGTCAAATTATGGTTGACTAAGCAATTTGACATGAAGGACATGGGTGAGGCTAATTTTGTTCTCGGTATCTAGATCTTTCATGATAGGAAGAACAAAATGATAGCTTTGTCCCTGGCCGACTTCATAGATAAAATTCTCAGTAGGTTTGCAATACAGGATTCCAAGAAAGGTGGGCAACCATCTAGGTCTACAATTACTCTTTCTAAGAAAGACTCTCCAAAGTCTGAGGAAGAAAGAGAATATATGAAGAAGGTGCCTTATGCTTCGGCAGTGGATAATCTCATGTATGCCATGCTTTGCACATGACTGAATATTTGTTATGCGATCGAGATTGTAGGTTGATTTTAGGTGGATCTGGGACCGAACCATTGGGTTGCGGTCAAGCATATTTTCAAGTGCCTGAGAAGGACTCGAAGGTATATGCTTATCTATTTGGGTGAGGACTTAAGTCCTTTAGGATATACTGATTCAGATTTCCAATCTTGTCAGATTCTAGGAGATCAGCTTCAGGGTTTGTGTTTACTCTGAGCGACGGTGCAATCAGTTGGAGAAGTGTGAAGCAAGATTACACTTTGGATTCAACGATGGAGGCCTAGTATGTGGCAGCAAGTGATGCTTCAAAAGAAGCAGTGTAGCTCTACAAGTTCCTTGGGGATCTTGGGGTAGTTCCTGGAATAGATAAAACAGTATCACTATACTGTGATAACAGTGAGGCGGTAACTAATGCTAAGGAACTAAGATTTCACAAGAAGAGTAAGTATATTGATTAGAAGTATCATGTGATAAAGGACTTTGTTGAGGACGAACATGTCACGATGTGCAAAATCATGTCAAAGTATAATTTAGCCCTTGTTTGGTAGTGGTTTTAGCCACTCAGTTCCCACCACAAACTTAGTTATGAATAGTATAAAGCTCTCACATGCTACAGTAACAATAAAAAAAATTGCTACAGTATAAAGCTCTCACGTGCTACAGTAAAAGTTCTAATCACTGGTTCCCACCACTCTTCCAAACACCCTATTAGCTGATCCATTCATAAAGACACTTACAGTGAGAGTCTTTGAGAGGCATGTGGAAGCTATGGGGATGCGACACTAGTACAAAAAAATTTCACGACGGTTAAAAAACTGTCGTGGAAACTTCTGTCATAGAATAAGACCGAGTTTTCATGACAGTTTTTTACCGTCGTGTAATAGAATAATTGGCACGCGAGATCGGTGAGAGTGTTAATTTCCACGACGGTTTTTTGTGAAAACCGTCGTGAAAGGCGAAGCTTCCACGATGATTTTTCACCAAAACCGTCGTAGAAGAGACCAAAACCGTCGTGGAAGTCGAGGCTTCCACGATGGTTTTTGACCAAAACCGTCATGAAATCTCGCTATTCCACAATGGTTTTAGTCAAAAACCATCGTGGAAGGTGGAGCTTCCATGACGGTTTTTCACCAAAACCGTCGTGGAATCTCGACCTTCCACGATAGTTTTAACAAAAAACCATCGTGGAATACCAAGATTCCACAACGATTTTGGTGAAAAACCGTCGTGGAAGGTGGGATTCCACGACGGTTTTGGTTAAAAATCATCGTGGAAGCTTCACCTTCCACGACGGTTTTTGACTAAAATTGTCGTGAAAATTTGATATTTTTGAAAAAAAAAATTCTCTCATAATTTTAATTTCCCACGGGATGGCCAGTCCCGTGTGTTATCCATTACATCAAGGCCCTAATTACATACAATAATTGCTATATATTAAAAATTGCATTGTATTTACAAGATCATTTTACATTTGAGCTATTTTGAGCACTTTGTTAATCTACTATGATGTGTACCTATCTAAAAAGCACAAACCTATTTACAAATTGTACCCACTCTAATCTAACTTCATGTATATCTGTATGTATATAAAAATCTTTTTT
>CAMOHE010029925.1:0-18421 GCA_946598075.1 Artocarpus hirsutus | reverse complement strand
TCCGATCCTAATAATTCAACAAGTTTAATCTTGAATTAATTTTGTCACAAAATTAATTCAATCGATAAACAGACATGAATTATTTGATTCTTTCAAATTTCAACCAATCTAATAAATCTGACATAAGTCACCAATTATTGTAAAAGCATGCCGTATCGTTACAGGATTTTATGAGCTAGCAAAGGGGACCAAATGGACCTATATAGTTCAAGCTCCCGATAATTATGAAACCCAAAATCCCAGATATACATTTCATAATTATCAACTCCAACGCTACTCCACTAAAAGCTTGGAGCTGCACTCTCGAACTCTATAGAATTACAAATCCCGTATAGCCAAGTCTCCATGACATATCATAGTGTATCATTTCCGCATAGGATTATCCATAATCGGCTTAAGGACAAGTTCTGTCTTACCTTCTCGATTATTTTTATCTTACGTTCCATTATCTCACCATCGAAAAACTTACTATCTAAAGATAGTATACCATTCGGTTACACTTATGTATCCAAATGGTTGAGCGCTCTAGTTTTTCAATTACAAGATAATACATATAAGAGGATAGCACTACTCCTAAAGAGGAGCAATGGATTCTATATCTATGAATAATAGGTCTACGTCAACAAGAGTCATGCCTCCAATGTATCGGCATGCATACCACTATTAAGATGTGGGTGTTACCCTTTGACACATCAAAAGACACAAGTCAAGATAACAGGCCCACTATTCATCTCAAGATTAAGATACAATACAAGTGATTGTCTAAAGTGAATCAATTTGCCAAGACAGAATTATTAATCCAAATCAATTCACTTTATGTCCCGATCCAACACATCGCCACTATGACAACGTGCCAATGTTTCTATTCACGGAGTCCACCTCCGATGGTCAAGACAAACCATCTCCCAATAGGGATATAGACAACATAACAATCTTTACATGAATAAAGCGCCCAACTTTATTCCCTCGATTGCGGATCTTATGATTTAGACCGTCACGTTAAGAATCGTGTCTTCTGCATAATCTGTCCATCATATGCCCAATTCTTAAAGGTTTAGACTGACAGTCTCAGACTATGGTTTGCTTATCATACATTCAACAAATATAAACGTAAAGAGGACAAGATTTGGTATATAAATAATAAATGAATTCTTTATTGATAAAAATGTATCCAAAAACTCATTACATTTTTACTCCTTAGGGCATACATGTCTAACAATCTCCCACTTGCACTAAATGAGTAAATATGATAAATCTCGCATCCCCATAGCTTCCACATGCCTCTCGAAGACTCTCCCAGTAAGTGTCTTCGTGAATAGATCAGCTAAATTGTCCTCTAACATGATTTTGCACACCTTGACATGCCCGCCCTCGACGAAGTCCTTTATCACATGATACTTTCGATCAATATGCTTACTCTTCTTATGAAATCTTGGTTCCTTAGCATTAGCTACCGCCGCACTGTTATTATAGTACAGTGATACCGCCTTATTCATACCAGGAACTATCTCAAGATCTCCAAGGAACTTGCGGAGCCACACTGCTTCTTTCGAAGCATCACTAGCTGCCACATACTCGGCCTCCAACGTTGAATCTGAAGTGCATTCTTATTTCACACTTCTCCAACTGATGGCACCACCGCCTAGAGTAAACACAAAACCTGAAGTCAATTTCCTAGAATCTAGACGGGATTGAAAATCCAAGTCAATATATCCTAGAGGAGTTAAGTCCTCACCCGAATATACAAGCATATACCCTCGAGTCCTTCTCAGGTACTTAAAAATATGCTTAACCGCAACCCAATGGTTTGGTCCTAGATCCGCCTGAAATTGACTTACAATCCCGACCGTATAACAAATATCCAGTTGTGTGCAAAGCATGGCATACATGAAACTACCCACTGCCGAAGCATAAGGCACCTTCTTCATGTATTCTCTTTCTTCACTAGACTTTGGAGAGTCTTTCTTGGAAAGAGTAATTTCAGACCTAGATGGTTGCCCACCGTTCTTGAAATCCTATATTGCATATCTCTTGAGAATTTTATCTATGTAGCTGGCTTGTGACAAAGCTATCATTTTGTTCTACCTATCTTGAAGGATTTGGATACCAAGAACAAAATTTGCCTCACCCAAGTCCTTCATGTCAAACTGCTTGGTCAACCATAATTTGACTGATGACAATGCCCCAATGTTGTTGCCAATTAACAGAATGTCATCTACATAGAGCAGTAGAAAAACCACTTTCCCCTCCTTAATGTGTTTGTAAACACATGGCTCATCCACATTTTGCGAGAACCCATAAGCCTTGATCACTTGATCAAATCTTATGTTCCAATAACGGGAAGCCTGCTTAAGTCTATAAATTGACTTTAGCAACTTACAAACCTTACCCTCTTGACCCTTGACCTTGAACCCGTCTGGTTGTTCCATATAAATGGACTCATCAAGACAGCTATTAAGAAAAGCCGTCTTGACATTCATCTGTAAATCTCATAGTCAAGAGTGGCAGCTATGGACAAGAGAATCCGAATGGACTTAAGCATGGCTACAGGCGAAAAGATTTCCTCGTAATCGATTCCTTCCTTTTGCGTGTAACCCTTAGCTACCAGTCTAGCCTTAAAGGTTTCGACCTTTCCATCCACACCTCTTTTCCTCCTGTAGATCCACTTACACCCTATGGGTTTTATCCCTTTAGGAAGATCCACAAGCTCCCAGACTTGATTAGTTTCCATAGACTTCATCTCTATGTTCATGGCCTCTGTCTAGAGTTTTCAATCAACATCCTCCATAGCCTCTGTGAAAGTGTAAGGATCTCTGTCATGCTCATCTGGCTTAGCCAAGAATGCCTCCCCATTGAACATATACCTTTTGGGCTGACGCCCGATCCTCCCACTACGCCGAAGGCCCTTAGATTGTTGTTCAAGTTCGTTTGGTTTTTCTACACTGATTGAAACGGTTTCATTTGGAACCTTCTAAGTGATTAGATCACTCCTAAACTCCTCAAGCACTACTTGGCTTCGAGGCTTAAAGTCGTCCATATAACTCTCCTCAAGAAAAGTTGCATTAGTTGAAACCACGACTTTATTTTCCTTTGGGTTATAGAAATAACCCCCTTTAGTCCCTTTTGGATATCCTACAAACATATAAACTTCTGAACGTGATTCTAACTTATTCGCATCCTTAAACAGGACATGAGCTAGACATCCCCATATGCGAATATGGTTTAAGGATATCTTCCTGCCCGTCCACAACTTGTGAGGAGTTTTAAGGATCGATTTTGAAGGCACATTGTTCAAAAGATAACATGTGGTTTGTAGTGCATATCCCCAAAAGGATAAAGGCAATGATGAATAACTCATCATAGACCTAACCATGTCCAATAAAGTCCTATTTCTGCTCTCCACTATGCCATTCTGCTGCGAAGTGCCCAGTGCAGTCAAATGGGATAAAATCCCATTTTCTAATAAGTGTCCCAGAAACTTATCAGAAAGGTATTCTCCACCTCGATCAAATCGAAGTGCCTTTATGGGTCTACCTAATTGTTTTTCCACCTCAGCCCAAAACTCTCTGAACTTGTCAAAAGTTTCACTTTTGTGGTGTATCAGGTACACATACCCATACCATGAGTAATCGTCAATAAAAGTGACAAAGTACTCATACCCTCTTCGTACCTGGATGTTCATCGGTCTGCAAACATCACTATGCACAAGTTCTAAAACCCCTTCGGCCCTATTGCTCTTAGACCCAAATGGTCTTTTGGTCATTTTACCCTCCAAACAAGATTCACATTGAGGTATAGATTCCACCTTTAAGTGACTTAAAGGTCCATCCCTTACCAGTCTTTGAATCCTATTCAAGTTAATATGACCAAGGCACAAATGCCAAAGATAAGTTTTATTAGAATGAGAAGTTTTAGGCCTTTTAGAGTTATTATCATGCATCTCAACATTAAGCAGTAAGTCCATTTTAGGTTTCATAAAATATAGATTATTTTGCATCCATCCAGAACAGATAAAAGATTTGTTTTTACGAATCACCACTTTATTATTAAAAGAAACTAAATAAGAGTCTTTAAATAAACAAGCTATAGAAATTAAATTCCTTTTAAATTTAGAAACATAAAAACAATCTCGTAAAATTAAATTCCTATAATTATCAAAGTGAAGATGGACATCTTCCACTGCTTCCACTGAGACCAAGGATCCATCGCCCATTCAAAGCATGAAGTCTTCATGAAGTAGACTTCTCGTTTCTTTGAACCCCTATGGAGAAACACAAACATGATTAGTTGCACCAGAATCTATGACCCAAATGTCACTTGATTCCTCAACCAAACAAGTTTCTAAATACAGAAGATCACACCTACCTCCTTTAGAAAGGAACTCCTTGCAATGCTTCTTTATGTGCCTGACTTTCCCATAGAAGAAGCACTTAAGCTTCTTTGGGTTCTTCTTCTTCTTATTCTTGCTCTTGTTATTAGCAGGGATAGAAGACTTTCTATTCTTGGCCTGTTGTTTCTTTCCATTCCCTGAATTGGGATTGGAACCAGAAGCAGCTACCAAATTAGCCTCTCCACCAGTAGGAGACTCCCTGATCACCAGTTTGAACTCCTGTAACTGTTTCATTAATCCTGTTAAGGTCATATCCCGCCTATTGCTTAAATTAAAAGTAGCTCTAAACAGAATAAATTCCTTTGACAGAGTCTCAAAGACCATAGTCATCTGAGTTTCAACATCGATGTCGGCTCCATGGGTTTGTGCCTCAGCGAGGTAACCCATAACCAACATCATGTGCTCCTTTACATATGTCCCCAGCCTCTGTTTACAGTTAAGAAGTTTCCAAAGTGCCCCTTACTGCTTTGTTATGGCTTGGCCTCTGAACATGTCTTGTAGATTATCCAAGATCTGCTTAGCGGTCTCATAATCCCCATGTTGAGCCTGCAGCACATTATTCATGCTAGCCATAACATAGTAGTGGGCCTGATCATTTGCATCTTTCCAATGATCGTACGGTTGAAATTGCTCATTAGTTGAGTCTCCTGTAGGCTCGGGAGGACAAGGGGTTGTCAGCATAAATTTCAGTTTCTCAAAGGAAAGGACGATATCTAGGTTCTGTTTTCAATCATTATAATTCTCCCCGGTTAATAGGTTTTTGTCAAGTATCGAAGATAAAGCGTTTTTAGACATTTTCAATCTACAATAAAGAATCATATACTAAACATAAGCAAACACTTCATAATAATTTCATAAGACAACACAACCATGTAAAAACTTATAAATGTGTTTATGTGTCAAAACCTTGAAAATGTCACAACCTTACAATGATAATTCTTAACTCAGAATTCAACAAGCTCCTAGGAGAGTCATGCCAAATTTAATCAAGAACACGGATCCCCTCCTGATTAATATGCCATCCAGGACCCGTATGATCTAGCATATATTAATAATCGTTTCTTTGGCCATTAATTTATTAACAGAGCTCCTAGGGGAGGTTAATAATAAAAATAACATGAGTGTATAACCATCGTTTCAGTATTTTATCCATGATTTACAATCACCACCTAGGGGTGTTTAATCATAAGTCATGCTAAAATACCTTATCCTCTCAGAGATCCAATCTGGGACATGATAGAAATCCCTTCCTAGGGGTTGAAACCACCATGTTCTTCCTATGAACCAACGATGGATGCCTTAGGTCCTCTCTTCTAAAACCTTCTCCCACTCAATCTTTTGAAATCAAGGTTTTATTTTAAAAGACATGCATGAACAATTTTGATATGAGCGGCACTCCCTATTCTATATGGCATGTTATCAATATTCATGGCAAATCATATTATAATGCAGACAAGCAAAGCAATTAAGCAAAGCTACAGGCAAAATAATAATAAATAACCATAATAGTATGGTTCCACCCTAGAGAATAGAAAATAAAAATTACAAAAGAATAATCGAAACATAATATCGTTTCTTCATCCTTGAATCTCTCAGCTGTATCCTTCTTCATGTAATGCCCATCCGTAAGTGTTTAATCCCGCATGAATTGAACACTCAATATTTTCGGTCAAATCTATATTTAATGTTTCTCAGAATTGTCTTAAAAATAAAATTAAAACTGCACAAAAACTACACCTTTTCTAGAAAAATTTCTTGCTCTCTGCCGGCAAGTCAATCTGGGTGATCGGCCTGCCGGTCATGACCCACCGGCCTATCGATCTTCACAGATCGACCGTCGATTCATGACTAATCGGCCTACAGAACCAGAAGTTCAGCCTGTCGCCAGAGCTGCTTGATTTCTGCCCCGCTGACGGCTGCCAAACCTCACATCAGGCCTACCGATCTACGACCATCGGCTTGCCGAACTGGAGAGTTTGGCATACCGACCGAGCAGAAATCACCTTTTCTAGAAAATACAATTTTTTAATGCAATTCATCAATTTTATTTTCAACAATTCAAAAACATAAAATTAGAGACTCAGGAAATACATGGGTTTGCCATCATCCATCTTCTAGGTCCGTCTTCTCTGAATGATTATTTAATTACAAAATTTTTACAAATTTAAAATTGAATAATAATTCCTAGACGGAGATGATAGTCCGCCATCTAATTACATGAAAAAACTAGATACATTTTCGAACCTCTAAGGAACCATAACCGGTATAAAGTAATTAATTAATAAATAATTAAATAATGATTTAATCAACCATAATTAATTAATAGATATTCACCACATAATCCATGACAACATATAATATTATATAGAAACCTAAAGTGCCAACTCTTTATAAAATTAAATTCAAGCATAGGAGAGATTAAAATCATATAATTTATACATATAGCATGATCACAAACTCGTAAATTTATGTAAAAACCATGGCTCTGATACCAAATGTTAGAAAAATAATACGCAGCGAAATTTTAAAAATTTTAAATCAGAGTATTTTCCAAAACACAAGTTTGACATACTATATGTATAAATTAACTTGATCTTACTGACCTTGTATTTGCTGAAAAGCTCCTGAAATCTGTGTAGAGAAGTAACGTTCCAGAAGAGCCTCAACCAATTGGTCTTCTTTGCTATTCTCTATCCACGATCAGAGTGAATGTGGGCTCACATGTACAACTCTTCCTCAAGGTGATTCTCCTTCCAACCAATTGAGAGAACCCAAAGCTAGTGTTCGTGATTTGTGAACAAGAGCTCTCAGGGAGTTTCAGATTCTCACCAGTAGAGTATCACTCTTAATCTCTCAATTGATCTAAATAACTCATTAGACTCACTCCCTATTTATAGAGGTTAGGTCTAGGGTCATTCCTTATCAGACAAGGTCTCAAAAATTCAAAATAGAATCAAATTCGCGCATAGGCAGGCCGAACTTTCTCATAGGCAGGACAAACCTGCCTCATCAATAGGCCGAACTTTAGGATCGGCATGCCGAATTGCCGAAATAAAAATCACGCGAATCTTTTATTTTTCACCTAAGATTCTATAAGATAAAGCCTCAGTTTTAATTCAAATAACCTAATAGAAAAGTTATTTAATTAAAACAACTTTATCTAGATAATCTCTATGACAATAAATAGATTCCCAATAATTCTACAAGTTTATCTTGATTTAGTTTATCTAAAATTAAATCAACTGATAAACAGACAAGAATTATCCGATCCTAATAATTCAACAAGTTTAATCTTGAATTAATTTTGTCACAAAATTAATTCAAGCGATAAACAGATATGAATTATTTGATTCTTTCAAATTTCAACTAATCTAATAAATCTAACATAAGTCACCAATTATTGTAAAAGCATACCATATCATTACAGGATTTTATGAGCTAGCAAAGGGGACCAAATGGACCTATATAGTTCAAGCTCCTGATAATTATGAAACCCAAAATCCTAGATATACATTTCATAATTATCAACTCAAATGCTACTCCACTAAAAGTTTGGAGCTGCACTCTCGAACTCTATAGAATTACGAAGCCCGTATAGCTAAGTCTCCATGACATATCATAGTGTATCGTTTCCCCATAGGGTTATCCATAATCAGCTTAAGGACAAGTTCTGTCTTACCTTCCCGATTATTTTTATCTTACGTTCCATTATCTCACCATCGGAAAACTTACTATGTAAAGACAGTATACCATTCGGTTACACCTATGTATTCAAATGGTTGAGCGCTCTAGTTTTTCAATTACAGGATAATGCATATAAGAGGATATCACTACTCCTAAAGAGGAGCTATGGATTCCATATCTATAAATAATAGGTCTACGTCAACAAGAGTCATGCCTCCAACGTACCGGCTTGCATACCACTATTAAGATGTGGGTGTCACCCTTTGACACATCAAACGGCACAAGTCAAGATAACGGGCTCACTATTTATCTCAGGATTAAGATACAATACAAATGATTGTCTAAAGTGAATCAATTTGCCAAGACAGAATTATTAATCTAAATCAATTCACTTTATGTCCCGATCCAACACATCGTCACCTATGACAACAAGCCAATATTTCTATTCACGGAGCCCACCTCCGATGGTCAAGACAAACCATCTCCCAATAGGGATATAGACAACATAATAATCTTTACATGAATAAAGCGCCCAACTTTATTCCCTCGATTGCGGATCTTATGATTTAGACTGTCACCTTAAGAATCGTGTCTTCTACATAATCTATCCATCATATGCCCAATTCTTAAAGGTTTAGACCGACAGTCTCAGACTATTGTTTGCTTATCATACATTTAACAAATATGAACGTAAAGAGGACAAGATTTGGTATATAAATAATGAATGAATTCTTTATTGATAAAAATGTCTCTAAAAACTCATTACATTTTTACTCCTTAGGGCATACATGTCTAACAGTACCTACACACACAATGATCTGAAAGAAGAGATTAGCGTTGAAAATCTGATAATAAAGATTCGTTCTGACAGAATTTTTTAGTCAAAAGTGTTGTTCCTGATCTCCAACTACTACATTAAATTAGATTTAATTTATTGTTTATAGCATCATGAGTTAGTTTCGTAGGTGATTAAATAAAATTTTAAAATTTTGCTACGTCACCAAACCAATTTTTTGAACACAATGTTACATGGACGTTAATATGGTTGGACATGTTAATGGTAGGAAATTACTGCATGATATGTCTATGTTGAGTGGTACGACAGTCAATTGGGTCTTAAAGCTACAAAAGATTGTTGCTTTTTCTACTACCGAAGCATAGTATGTTGTTGTGATTAAAGCTAGCAATGAGATAGTATGGTTGCAATCATTCTTAGAAGAACTAAGTCATAGGTAGGAAAAGACCATGTTGCATTGTAAAAGTCAAAGTGCCATTAACTTGGCAAAAATGCCGTTTATTATGCTAGGATGAAGCATATAAAAGTTCATATTCACTTCATTAGATTGGCTTTGGAGGATGGACTTTTCACGATTGAGAAGATTCATGAGTTTGAATTTAGCTGATATGTTGACGACAACTATTTTGATTAAGAAACTGAAGTTGTGCACAACTTCAATTGGACTTCTCTCTTGGTGATCGAGGAGTTATGACTGTTGTAGGGAGGAGTTGTTATTGGTGTGGGAGATTGTTAAGTTGGAGCCTGATTTAACACCCTAACAATTTATTATCTTATGCAGAGGATTACGAGGATCGACCTTGACATGGGCGCAAGCTAGCGCTGCAACACTAGGACATGGGTGTCATGGCACTACATAGGTAGAGCTCTAGTACGTGAGGCACTAGGACATGGTGCTGAACCTTGGATGTCGCGGCACTAGGTCGAAATTTTCAAAACTTGTGATAGCGTTTGGCTCGCGGCACTAGGAATCTAAACCCACGGTGCCTAGTTATGAATCAAAATTATTTTTGAAAAATTGATCTCTTTTTTTTTTTTTGTATATACCTATAAATAAGAGATTTTAGGGCTTATTTATGTAGTTTCAATAGTGTGTGTATATATATATATATAGAGAGAGAGAGAGAGACAGAGAGAGAGATCTAGAGAGAGTGTGTATACAATTTTCTCTTATAAACTTTTTCTTCATTATGATGAATTTCTACAACTACTGAAAATGGATGTACCTTTCACATTGAGGGTGAACTACCATAAATTTTTGTATGTTCTTGTTTATTTTTTTTATTTTGAATTTTTTTTCTTAGTAGAATTAAGGAATCTGATTCGCAACATCTTTGGTGAATGATTTCCTTCTCTTTATGTTCAATCGTGCATTAAAAATTATAATAGTAACCTTTTAGGTTATTGATATCTTACAAAGATAAAGATTCAATCAACATAAGATATATATGTTACCTTCAAATAAATTGAGGAATCGCTGTATGAAAACTAATGAGTAAGGATATGCCTGATTTTCTTCTCTGATTTCATGACAATAAATTAATCAAAATATACTAACTAGCTAAGAAGAGATGAACTTTAAAACGATGGAGTACATCTTAGACAAATATAACTATAATTTTGAAGATATAATAACGAATATTAGCCCTATTTGTTTTTATTTTTAAAATGTTTTTTGTCATTTTCAAAGACACAAAAAATGAAAATGGTTTTAAAATAGTGTTTGGTTTGTAAGAAATGAAAATGAAAACATTTTAAAAAACAACCCCCGCTTTTTCCCCAAATTTTGAAAAAAAAAAGTTTTTTTTTTCATTTTGGTTTCTTTCTTTCCTCACCAACCCAATTGCCCCGTGACTAACCCAGCAGACTCCCCACCCCCTCCTCCTCCTTTTCCACCCACCCATTCCTCTCTCTAGTGAACCCAATCTATAGCCTCCGACCCCCAACCCAACCCAACCCATCACTAGCGAACTTAACGACCCACGACCCTCGTAGCCCTCCTCCCACCCCATCGTCTCTCCAACGACCTCCCATGATCGTTCTCATTACCCAAACCCAATGACTCACCCCTCACTAGCAAAACCCAAGAACCTCAGCCCCATCCCGTCGACCCTTGATCTTGCCTTCACCAGAGAGCTCCACTATCGAAGCCCACTTGTTGGTGTTCACTAGAGCGAGCTAACTCATGGGCTGTCGATCACCACATCGTATGGGCCGTCAAGGGAAGCTGTTGGGCATAGGGTTGGCTCCGTCGTCACTGTCGTTATATGGGTTGTCGATCTCCGCGAGAGAGACATTGAGCGAAGTCGTCAGGGTGGGGCTGGCTCTGTTGTTGTCATCATCATGTGGGGTTGGCTCCGTCGTCATTGCATGGGTAGTCGATCTTCGCGTGGGCCATAGCCGTCATGTTGGCCTCACCGGAGTAGAGGAAGAGGAAGAGTCTTCTTCTTTATTTCGTTTTGTTGATGATAATAAATAAAAGTATTAATATATTAATAAGTAGTCTTTTAAAATTAAATTTGAGTTTTTATTTATATTAATAACTTTTTTATCAAAAAAATATTTGTGTTAAAAAAGACACCATTATCTATAACTAAACACATTTCAAAAACAATTATAGCACATTATAATTATGTAAATGGTGTTATGTATATACCATTCCGAAGTGATATATTAACATACTAATAAGTTGTTTAATGGTAGTTCCATCTATCACTTTATTGCGAAAGACCAGAGTGGCCGATATCTACAACTGTGGCAATAGGTGCATGATTTGGTAATATGCCAATTTGTCTCGTATTAGTAGATAAAATTCTTTCTTTCACTTTCAAATCCCAAACAATTCAATTTGGAGTCAGTACACAAAGATTTAAGGTCATTTCTTCAATTTGTTCACCGTTTCTAAGTTCGTAGTCTTAGCAATAGCTTCATCAACGTCAATAAAATAAAACAAAATATTTGACAAAGGAAATCAACATCTATCTCTTAGCCATATACAAAATTAGTTATAATCTCATAAAGGAGAACTCAAACGCACTGTGATCTTTTACAAAAATAAATTAGGAGTGACTCAAAATTGAACCATAAATTTGTCACTTAATATGGTTTCTAAACCACGTTTTCCAACAAAATTGCTTTGTCAATTAACAAGGCATCGCACACGTCCCATATGTGCGTAAACTGAAGTTTCTGGAATTTTGATTGTAGACCTTTTAGGAATTTCATTTTCCGCTCCTTTCTATGGTTTGATTAGGTCAATCCTTTTTGATTCATGCTAGGCCACATACGAAAATGACTCCTTTCATCGAACAATGATGCAAAACACGGCCTCATTCACTTCTATAGCACTTCTTTGATCGAAGTTCTTTCACATAATGGACAACAATATACAATATTAAATAAGTAAGAAAAATTTCCTAGCTTCTTCTCTATATTATCCTCGGCAGATGGTACAAATTAACAAATTAGTAGCAAAAAGATAAATGAATGAGAAAGACAGATGAAAAAAATAATAATTATCTGAATCGAAAACTAATTTTTAAATTAGGATTTTTGTTTGTATCATAACTTTATTAGCCTGAATTAGTAGAGACCACGTCATCAATCAAGATAACTTGGTCTTGCATTGCTTTTAATTTGCGCCGATCTACCAAGTGGCAGTGCTAAATGGAACTTTGCATACGTTCAGGGATGCCAAAGGGTGCATATTTCTAAAAACTATAAGCCACGCTCAGCAGTAGCGTATTTGTTTTAAGAGAAAATTTCGGACGTTTAAATTTGAACTTTCAGGACTAGGCATAATCATTTCCATTCATGTGTAAGCGTGGTTTTTTTTTAATAAAAAAAATTGTGTACGCGTGTTATAAACACCATAATTATGAAAATGAGTTAATTATAAGATTATACCTTCTGCCTTAATTATTTCTTAATTTTTCCTTTACTTTTAAAACTCTATGATGTTTTTTTGAACTTTGAAATTTGTTGTAGTTTCATTCCTACCACAATTTGTAGTAAAAAATAAATAAAGAAAAAGACAAAAATGCCCATAATTATGCTTAATTTATGTATCAAGAATATTTTTTTCTTGAAAAAAAAAGTAACATCCAAAAAACATAAAACTCAATCTTTTTTTTGGAATTTGTTTGTTAAGGCTTTTTTTTTTTTTTTTTTATGTTTTTGAATTTTATAAACCTAACTATTTAAGCCTAGTTAAGTCATTCCATATTTTTTGTTTACAAAATACAAGAGTTAAAATAAGTTTTTTTTTTAATTTAAAAAATTCCTTTGTATTTTATAAAACATTGTGAAATAATTAAAACTATACAATATAATTATATAATCAACCCTTACAAAAATTAAACAATATGTGGTATAGATATACATATTTCTCAATTAGGAAGAGGCTTATGGGCTTTGTCTCCTATCAAGTGGACTATCTTTTATTTAATTAATTGATTGGTAAATTGACATAAATGCCACTTTTTCAAATTCAATTTTTATTTATGCTACAAAATATTAAAAGTTCTTATACAAAAAACGCTACAAAATATTAAAAGTTCTTATACAAAAAACTTAGAGCATGTCCCTTCGGGACATGTCCATGTGTCCTTCTAAGACATGTTTGTGTCCCTCAAGAACATGTCGCGAGTCCTCAAAGGACATCTTCCAGTGTCCCTTTGAGACATGTCACATGCCTTTCCAGGACATTTTTGAGTGCTTCTTTGGGACATTTTTTGATGTCCCTTTGGTACATTTTTCTCTCCTTTCTTTTTCTTCTTCCTCTCTTTCCCTTTCTCCATCTCCTAGCCTATGACACCCAAGCATTTTTAGTACATTCAAAATGCAAAACCTAAAGATTATGTTGAGTAGAAATATGTGTCACAAGGATTATTACTTAATCCAATTTTTATGATAAATTCGATAAAAGCAAAAAGGGATTTTTAAGGGTAAAAATTATGCCATAGTCTTACATGAGAAAAGAATGATATCGAAAATAAATAGGAAAGCTAAATTGTTGTAAAATATGTTGTAACAAATGCTAAGACAAAAATACAATTTTAAAAAAATACTACATAATAATATGAAGAATTATACAATATTAGAATAATGCAGTGTAAGGAAGTATATTGATAAAGTTATGTAATATGAAAATTACACTACAAAAGTAATGCAATGTTTTAAACTGTTTAAGGTTAAGCATTACAAAAATTAGACTATTTAAAGTTAAGCAGTATAGGAATAATACTGTTTGGAGGATATGGATGAATAAGGAATGCTGTGTAAGTTGGTAACAATATAGAGAATATACCAGCAGTATAAAAAAATACTGTCAAAATAAATTTGGATTGTATAAAGTTAAACAGTATAGGAATTTTATTATGTGATGGATGTAAATAAGTATGGGAGATTATGGGACCTCAGGAATTGTATAGAAAAGAATACTGATAGTATAGGAAAAATACTATCAGTATAAATTTGAACTGTGTAAAAGTCTTCGTGGGACACACCATGGGACACCCAAATAAATGAGAAATTGCCACCACACCCCCTTGAAATGGTTAAATTAAATCTTGCCACCTTTACCCTTCATGATGCTTAAGGGTGACTAATCATGGTTAGTCACAAAAGGGAAAGAAAAAAAAAAGAAAAAAGAAAGAAAAGAAAAGAAAAAAATGGGGGAGGGACACTCTAAGGGTAGAGATTGTGCCACATGTTTTGGGCAAATTTTCCTTTACAAACAAGTCCCTAGAGTGGTGACTATAAATAGTCAAGGACTTGTTTGAAAGTAAAAGATAGGTTTTATGAATTTTTTTTCCATTTTTACCTAGCAAAAACCATCCCCCTAAGAAATTCTTTCCCAAGATTTTGATGAAATTCAAGCCTCTAAGCATGCAAAAAAATAAGAGCAGGTGTTCTTTAAGGAGGTTAAGGAGTTTTAAGGTAAAACTCAAAACTTTCTCTATTGTGAACAAGGGTTTTTGTTCAAGCTTTTGTTGGAATTTTTATGGTATGCTATGAGCTTGATGTCAAGGGAATTTGAAAGCTTTCAAGTGCTAAGAAGGGAGGACAAGCACTTTGCATGGATTAGGTAAAATTCTAGTCTCTTTAATTGAGCTAAAGTTTATATTTTATCATGTATGCCAAGTGTTTAATGAAATGTTTTGAGCTAAGGCAGATAAAATGGACAATATGACATAATCGGTTTATGCTTTATGATGATGGCAATGATGATAGAAATAAAGGAAGTAAGGGATTTGTATTTAAAAGTAGAAAAAATTAGTTTACTTTATGTTTTATGTAAAGTTTAACTAGTTTCAAAGGAATGGTGTTTTGAGAGCCTTAGAGGCCAATTTATATTCCAAATATGGTATACGAACTGCCAACACAGTGAGGGAAACAACTTTTGTGAACAAAGTTTTTTAAAATTCTAAAAGGACTAAATTGCAAAGTTTTACAAAAGTTTGGTACATTTGAAAATCAGTCAAAAGTCCACCTTACCATTGGAATTTGAGGAAAGTTAAAACATGAAACAAATCTTGTATGGTTGATAAGTTATGAATTTTACGAAATTTTGGGTACAAAATTTCGTGAAATGGAAACATTATGAAATGTTTAGAATATGACCAAAGAACTTTTGTAATTTTTATTCCTTGGGAAAAACTGAACATTTTGGTACAAAATGAATGTCTTTGGTTTCGAGGGCAAGATGTTAAGATTTTTATATTTTGAACCAAAACTATAAACTTCTATGAAACTAGGTTCTCACCAAGGAACATTAGGTTCTTGCAATTCTGTGGGCAGTGAGTAACCACAGGGTTTATGTTTTTTAAAGATTAAGAGTTTAATCAAGTAAAGAAGGAAAGAAAAACATTAAGAGCAAAATGGTCATTTTATGAAAAAAGGACCAAAATGGACCCAAAATGCCCAATGTTGGAAAATGGCCCCTCAACAAGAAATTTTCCATTACATGTAAGAAATAAGAGGAAGAGTTAAGCAAAAAATTTAACAAATTATGAACTTTACGAAAAAAAACCCGTTAAGGGTAAAATCGACATTTTAAGGAAATGGTTAAAACGGAGTCGAACACTCTAAATTAGCAAAATGCCCTCAAACAAAAAATGTTCCATAATACATTAAGTAACAAAACCATCATAGGAGACAAAAAATTTAATAAGGGATGTTTAAGTAAAACAAAGGTAACCTAGTAGGTTACAAAGTTAAGTAAAGAAAAAGATAACCTGACGGGGTTACAGAGTTAAGTAAAAAGAATGATAGCTTGATGGGTTACGGAGCTAAGTAAACGAAAGGGTAACCCCAGTGGGTTACAAAGCAAAGTAAAAGAAAGTAAACCTATAGTACACAAGTTATGTAAAAAGGAATGAACGTTTAATGATTAAGTTCTGTTATCAATTGAGTAGATTAGTAATATGAAAAGTTAACTAATAAGTCGGATGTTGTATGATCTAGACACAAAAGCTGACCAATGAAAGGAAATGGAAATGTTAGAGCTATGGACAGGTAAGTTGCAAACCTCCCTTATAGCATGAAGCAAATGAATTTCAAATGTTTTAAATATGCTATATGTTTGCAAATGATATGCATAAGGTTTTAAAGTTTAAATCAAGATTTGCAATATACTTTCAACTATTAAGTTTAAAGTATGATTGCATTTAATATGCTTAAAGTTTAAAAGATCCAGTAAATGTTTGCAATGTATTTGCAATTATTATTCTTAAAGTAAGTTTGCATCTGAAATGCACAATGTTTTAAAGAGTACAAGTTATGATTTGCAAATATGTTTGCATATGACATGGTAGTATTTGATATGCTCACTAAAGTTAATAAGAAGATAAAGTAAAGATAGAAATAAAGTGCCGTGTTAGCCTCCTTGATGTGAGGTACACAAGTAAAGTTAAAGTTATAACCTCAGTGTTCGATGGTCTTAAGTCTTCCACAAGAGAAGCAACATATTTATGTTCTCATATTTAATGATGTTGGTACGAACATTAAAGTTTATATGTTGAAAGTAAAGATAAAGAATGATCATAAGATGCTCATAATTAAAAGTTTATAATTGAGCATAAATAGAATTATGCATTTTGATTATGCTTGTATTCCTTGTTATGAAAAATTTTTGTGTTAAGAAAAACATTCTGAGAAATGTTTTACGTTAAATGTTTATGAAAAATATTTTTTATGTCGACAAGAAAAGGTTATGAAAGACATTTTAAGAAAAACATTTAAAAAATGTTTTATGAAAAAAGTTTATGAAAAACTTTTAAGAGCAAGGTTTTTATGAGAAAAGTTATAAAGCATGTTAAAATGATTTGTGAGTTTATGTTTGAACTTACTAAGCAAAAGCTCATTAAAAGTTTCTTCATATTGTAGGTAGTCCTATGGGTGACCATTAGGACCTGTTTAAAGAGCTCGGTGCTACAGAAGACATATGCAACGATTTGGGAATAGATACCACTACAGTAAGTTTCCACTATTCAAAGAAAAAGTTTTCCCACTATATGATATAGTGTTTTCAAAGTCTTAATAAAAGCAAAGTTTATAAAAAATTATTTCAATATTTTCTTACTAAATAAGTAAGATTAATGCTTAAGTAATAATATTTAAGAAAGTTAAGTGACTGCCTAAAAAGGTGGGCCGTCACATGGCCACTGTCCACTCGTTTTGGCATTAGCGACATTGCCAATAGCTAAAAAAGCAAAGGAAAAAAAGGGAGAAAGCCACAACAACAGTAACAACATCTGAAAAACAAAACTAACAACATCAGTAACAATAGGTGACATGCCCAAACCTCAGAGTATGAGAAAAGTTTTGTCAATGTCAATACACATTTTTAACATTTCTAAAGTTAATTTGGTTTATGTTTTCTTCTCCAATAGAGTACAACTACAATATTCCATTCGACATCTTCTTTTCCAATGCATATAAAGTGTAGGGTCGACGACAATGAAGTTGGGGATGGATCTATTGTCACGCCTTAGAGTACGAGAGGTGACATGGTGGTTTAATTAAGTTAATTAAATAAAGATTTAGCTAAAAAAGGGTTTTAAAATTAAATTTATAAATAAAAATGTGATAATTTTAAAATCTTTTGTGTTGTGATCATAATATTTAAAAAATAAAGAAAACAATAAAAACAATTTAATATGGAGTGAAGTGAGTATGGGTCCAACTGGCCCACATATTGTGCACATACACAGTATTGACAATATTACAATACAACCATAGTCCAGAATAAAAGAAAGTTAAGCTCTTACATGCCTCGAATTTTTGCAATATAACCTACCCAAAATCTTCTACTGGTTGTAAGTCTGGACAGTGAACTCTTCTCCGATCCTAAGCTGATATCTACCAATAGGGTAAGATTTTAAAATAATAAAAACGTGAGCAAAAGGCTCAGTAGGACTATTTATTTAAAACATTTAATTCTTTAAAAGGAAATTTCATTAATTGAATGAACAATTAGAAAATGAACTTAAACGAGTAATAGATAAATAACAAATAAATGAATACATAATTAATCAATTAAATAAATA
>CAMOHE010029924.1:0-14878 GCA_946598075.1 Artocarpus hirsutus | reverse complement strand
TATCATGGTTGCAAAGAGAGCTTTATGTCTTGTGTCTTTAGTTGGAAATTGAAGTGAGAAAGGAGAGAATGAGAAACTAGAGAAGAGAGTGGTGATGGTTGAATATATAGGCATCAAATTAATTGAAGAGCGGGATAGAATTAAATGAGCATTAAAAGAAAATGTTATCATGTCTCCTATGGAGACTTTTAGCAAATAATGTCAACATAATTGAGGGGACAAATGGGGTATGTTGTGGAAGGATGAAGGAGGCATTAAAAAGGTAGTTGAGAAAACATATCGATGTCTACTGGTAGTTGAGGTGAATTAATTCTATGTCTCCAAATGATAAGGATGCTATTTAATTGAGCATTAATGTAGCGGGACCAGGTTGGTAGAAATAAGTGATAGGTAGATTTAAAATATTTACTACGGAGACTTCGTAAAAATGCTAAAGTGACATTTTATTCTTATGATTTTACAAAAAATCATACCCGTTAAAATAACGGGTGTTTCAATTCACCAATAGAATAAGAAGAGGTGAACTTTACATTTCATTTTTAATTTCAAAAAGTGAGAGTGCAAGATCTTCTCCATATAAGTATAGGATATATACATTTTTAAAAAACTTGTCGCAATTTTTTCTGCAAGTGATTGCGATCTGTTAAATTGACTTGTTGAAACATTATCAGTGCTAGACACTTTTAAGTAGAAAATATTTTTATTAGTAGGATGACCTTTTTTTCAGCGTATTACTAGATGAATTTTAGGACAAACTAAATTTTTTTAAGGAAAATCAAATTATATCTACCAAATGGCAACACTTATAGTCTAATAGTAATTTTATGAGCATAAAATATGGAGTTCAAATCCTTCATTTTTACATAAGAAAAAAACTATTTCCAACAGTTATTTTGAAGAAGACAATGTCAAGAAATGCACATTACAATTTCAAATAAAAATAATGCTATAAAATATAGAGAAAGCATGTGATATCGATTATGATGATTTGCATTTTGTTGGACACAATATTTGGGAATAATATTTCATTACAACACAGAAAAAAATAAAAAACTACAACCTTCATCATTTAAACCACACCTGAATCCCCACCCCCAAATTCGGAAAAAAAAAAAAAAACCACCTTTTCTTTTTAGTTTATTTTCACATTTTAAAAGTAATTTTTCGTAATTAATCTAAATTAACGATACACATAACATGCCATTATTTATAGTTCTTTGCCAAATTTTCAAAAGAGAAGTGCTAGTTACATTTTTTTCTTACATTCTCTTTATTTACTGCCTATCACGTGGACTCCACTATCTTATTTTTTAAAAACAATAATTTATAATATAAGTGGATTTCATGTGTTAAATAGTGATTGAAGAAAGTGTAAATGAGAAAGAAGATAATATCGCTGCGACTCTTCTTATAGAAAACCAGAAAATTTCTTTTTTTGTGGTGTCTTTGGATTTCATGTGTCAAGTAGTGATCGAAGAATGTGTAAACGAGAGAGAAGATAATACCACTGCCACTCTTCTTATCGAAAACCAGAAATATTTTTTTTGGTGGTGTCTTTATGTGTATGGATCCAAACATCATGCTTTGTGTCTTCGTCGGGTATGATCCAGCGCTGAGTGCTCAGCACACAACTCCATTTGCAAGCACATTTGAAATGACCAAAGGTCACCCAGCAGAAAACCATACATTATTGTACATAAAAATTCGTTAAAAACTTGTGAATACTATTATTAATATCATCGTCTGGCCTTCAAAAAGCTAAATTAGGTGGTATATTATTTTTTTACTATCACTATTTTATTTTATTATTTTTTGTCTTTCTTTAATTCATATGATTTCTCCTAGTCAAAGCAAAGTAGTCTTAGACAATCCCTATTTGCCTAACCCTTATATAACATATTTGGGATTAATTTCTTTATTTTATTTAAAAGTGGTGTGTTTTAAACTCTCTCCAAATTTAGAAACAGATCTGCAGTAGTAATATTGTCAATTAACACAGATTGTACGAAATTCAGTCCATTATCAGCATGGATTGGGCCAAAATGGGCAGCTCCTTTGTAAATTAGCAACAGATTTTATCCCTTATTGTCAGCTGAGTTCTCAATCTGGTGTCGTGGTGTAGTTGGTTATCACGCCAGCAATTTATTCTTTTCTTTTGGCTACCATCCTTGATTTTTTTTTTTTTGGTGGAACCCCGGTATCCAGACCACTCCTAAGAGCCCCTTATCATTCAGGTGGTTTAACCCGATTATTCTAGAGTCAACTTGTGGAGAGACCTAAAGGCGTTAACAATATTCCAACACCGGTAGCTGCGTTCACAAAGACTTGAACTCAAGTCGCTTGCTTAAGCAGAATAGTCCCTTATCAACTGAACCAGCCAAATGTTGGTGTACTTACTATGCTCTTAAAAAGCATTTTTGCACATACCCAAAATAGAAAATAACTCATCTGATCGGATTCTGAAGGGTCAACATGTAGCTAACATAGCACTTAAACCTGGTATACGACACTTTGATTCGTTACCTTACCAATAAATAAATAAAAAAAAAAAAAAAACTGCAAGCTTTTAAATTGTAAGCTCCACAAAATAACACTTTTGAAATGAGCATCATTATTTCAATTGCCATTTCCATCTGTCGAAAACACTTGTCTAAAAGAATTTGCACAAACAAAAAACTAGACATTGGAAGCAGTGATAAGAGGGAACTATATCACCTCATTGTCTACTTCTCCCAAGCAAGTTTAATAGAGAAGGAGAAGCAAAACAAGTATTCCACTCGAGGATGGCCAAATTTTCCACTAATGTTTTATCACATTCCTCTATAGCCTTAAGAGCCCTCAAGTCAAGAGTTGAGCTCCACAAAGAGGCTGGCCTGAGGATGCAATCCTGCTTCTTTCAAGGACAAATGGAGCTTCTCAGGTCCATAAACTACCCGAGGAAAGTTCGAGACAAGGCTGTAACTCTCCACGTCTAAACAACTGAGAGAATCGACATAGTCGTAGACAGTTTGGATAGTTGAAGTGCTGTGGAATCGTCTTTCCTTGCGCTCTCCGGTTGGGAACCGCACCAAAACCTGTTTTGCCAAGATGAAATCCACAGAGGGGAATTAATGATGCTTGAAACATACCGCATTATTTTAGCTAATGGAATCTGGTGCAACAATTATATGAGAGAAATGCAGTTCAAGGCAAAAAGGGGTTACTTGTGTAACATTAGGGCCTTTTTCCGGTTCAGAACCAAGCAATAGGGCTTTTTCTTGTCGCAACCTGGCAAGTGCAGCCTCTTTCTCTGCGGCCTCACGTACTGCTCTCTCACGAGCCTGCTCTTCCTCCTTGCGCTTCCTCTCAGCTTCGGCAGCTTCTCTCTCTAGGCGTTCTTGTTCCTCCTTTCTCTGGCGTTCCCTAGCCTGAGACAACCAACAAAGACACATCAATGGAATGATAGACAATAGCAACATAAGTGTTTAGAAAGAAAAATATAGATTGGGAATGAGAAAAGGGCATGGAGTGTCCAATATATTACTTGAAAATGAAAATTAATCTAAATCAGAGGGAAAGAAAAGAAGTTAAAAAAGAAGGCAAACTTGATCAGCTTCAAGTGCAGCTCTATAAGCAGCATCTTGCTCCTCTCTTAAACGCATGTTATTTCTCCTTTCTTCTGCATCAAGCCTCGCCGAAACAAGAACTGGAGCACTTTCTTCATGCACTCTTTGTAATATAGTGAGCAATTCTTCAGGAGATGTTGGTCCCTCGATCTGAAAAACAAGACAAATACACTTCAATAAGTACTAAATAAACCAGAATTAGAATGGCTGTCAGTATTCACCCATTAGTCACCCACCTCACCACAATGTACTAGGAATATGAAGTCAGAACTAAGATTCTGCTCAAAAGAATTCCTTATCAGCTGATTAGTCTAACGTCCAAACAATACCTTGTTAATTGCATGATTTAAAAAGATAACTGGTTTAAAATTCAAAGGATTCAATTTCGGCCTGCTTTTAGAACAGAATTTTAGGAATGCCATTGCTCGAAAGTTAAGTATTTAATTAACCAACGTAGCCAACCATAACAGATAAATAAAAAAATTGGTTTCATATTTGACCTGAGAACATATACATGTACGCACAATCCAGGTTACAATTTTCATAAAGAAGTTTTTGTTCAAGCGAGCAAGTACTAGAGTTGAAAGCTAATACAACTCTGTGTCTGCTTGGCATTTACGGAGAAACACTTCTATCTGCAGCATCTACAATTCTTTAACATAACACAAAGATAGTTGCGCAAGAACCAGACAGTTTGACCTAGGGCTATATATATGTCTTAAACCACATCAAAAGAAATAGCCCACAACAGCAAGAAACGAGTGCTCTAGCAACTGCCACTATAATTCTTGCCTCTACATTCTACGATAAAATGATTGGGTTAGCAACCTCTTCATTTGCCAGTAAAAATTTCTTTCTCATCAATCAACAAAAATATTTACTTTTTACGATAAACTTACTAATAACTTTTCTACAAATTCCATAGAAACAAGAAACAAGGCTTCCAGGGGGAAAAAGAAACAAAGTCTCCCCAATGAGCTACATAATAGCCACTTAAATCCCTCCAATTCCTTCATTCCACTACAAAACCCACAAGGTTTCCCAATGGACTACATAATAGCCTCTTAACTTATCCCAATTCCGCCAGTCCACTATATGATCCATCCTCTTGTAAGTGTGCTAATGAGATATCAAATGCACTCCGTCCATATATCACTCGGATGGTCCCGGAAAACACAATAGTCGGTCTACTACTAGAAAGATATACGTGACCCTAATTCTATCAATCTCCGTATATTGCTTGACAAACCACCAGCTACAGGCTATCACAGGTTATCTAGTCTCCATAATTCTAACAAATTAGCAAAGCCCTACCTTCTGAGACTTCAAAATATCATCTTGATAGACCAAACGAAATTAATTGGAATATTAGAGATACTAATGGCAATTAAAACACTGCATAATCAAGATTCAAGAAAATAGATTACCTGCTGAAGCAGCGCTATTCTCTGATTAGTGGCGGCCATAACCACCGCACAGAAAGGAAACCGCGAGGCCTTCAAGGTATTACTCATCTTGAACCCTTCGCTGGCCCGAATACTCCCTCCCCACGCCACGAAATTCTCGTTCACGAACGCCGCCAACACCTCCGAGCACAGCGTCCTCTCGCAGAACAGCGGCGTGTCCGGATGCTCCGGCGAGTGCAAGTAGACGAACAGCAACTTAAACTCGTTCCTCGACCTCTGCAACGCGTCCATAAACCCTTCGCTGACGAAATTCGGCCTCGTCCTCCCGCCATAATCCCTCTCGAATCCCGCGACGAACTCCATTGCCTCCGACGACGCAGCCGACACCGGCACCAACCGCGCCGACGACGAATCGCCGGCCCGTCCCGAGCGGTAATTCAACCCGATCATTCCCAGCGAGTATGACAGCACGCCTCCGGCCGCCCATAATCCAAGACCAATCGCGCCAGACACTAACCCCAGACTACCGGAAATAATCGAAATCGGCAAAGTCACCAACTTCCACGCCAATCCCGGAGGTCCAACCGCATTAGGAACCGGTTCCGATCCCTGAGAGGGACCTTCGCGAGGTTGTATACCGGAGACGGTGGCGGCGGCAGCGGCGGAGGAGGAGGAGGAGGAGGAGGCACCGACGGTGCGGTCCTTCGGTGGAGGGTCGGCGTTGGAGGAGGTGAAGGAGGAGATCGCGAGCTCTAGGTTCCAGCCATGGGCGGCGAGGATCTCGGTGCACAAATCGGGATCTTCTACGCCCGTGATCGCTTGGAAATACGCCAACTTGTCGGCTACATCAACCATTTCCGCAACCACAAGAGAGATAGAAGAGATTATGGGAGAACTGGTTTTCTAGGGTTTCGATTTCCGATTTCGTTCGAATTTGAGAACGGAAGACGGAGCATCCGAAACGAGAAATGGAAAAGGTTCTTGAATCTTGAATGCTCCCGAAATTTTTCCGGACACGAGTGTTCATGTTCTGGTGCTGTTGGTGAAGGATTGGAAGAAAAAGGTTTAAGTGAAATGTCTGGAGTACCCCTCGAAGTGGTGGGAAGTAGCGACTATGCCACTATGGGATGCGAGGTGAAATGATTAAACGGCACAACGACGTCGTTTTATGCTATTCTACTTGTTTATTCTTGATGCGAATTACAAATTTAACAGCTTCATTGGACATTAGCGTGAGAATAACACCTTCATTGGACATGCTTCAACATGCTCTAAAGGGCGACTGAAAAATAATAAGAAACGTGACTTCTTTAAAGTTAACGGAAGTAAATGTCCAATTTTAAAAGTATTTATAGTAAACGTAGTATTTAAGAAGTAAATAATTCATTTACTTTTTATTTGTAGTGTGAATAATTTTTATTTATGCAATAAATAAATTTATGATGTAAATAAAGTATTTACCTCTTTATTCATAGTAAATAAGTTGTTTATATTTTATATCTGACATTTACAATACATATGCTTAAAACTTGATATTTACTTCAAAAAATTTCAAAAATTTTACTTTAAAAAGTTTCAAAAATCTTACATTTTCCTCATTCTTCATTTTTCTTTTTGCATTTTTTGAGTAAGGGGTATGTGGATATATTATTGCATTTTTTTTACCACAAGTGATGACATAATAGATTATTCAAAATAAATTTCTCTCTTTCAACTGAGGGAAACATATTTCAGATCGAGACAATATAAATTATGACACAAATAACTTCAAACCATATACAATCTTTATAATCAACGAATACATCTAACTTACTGAAATGGAGAACTCTATGGCACCAAAACCACTAAAAATGTCAAAAAAAATTTTAAAAAAATTAGAGTGCTCACAAAAAGAAAAAAACAATTTAATATTAAACAAACGAAACAAACACACTCATAAGTATGAGTAAAAATTGTTTTCTAAATGTAGAGTGTTACTAGTTCCTTAAATCGGTGTAAATAGCAAAGACTACTAGTAACGAGACAGCCTCTATACCCAATCAGTCATGTTGTAGCCAAAAATAGAATTTGCCAACAGGCGAGCTACCGTATTCTGATTGCGGAAAATATGGTAAAAAGACCACTAAAAGTAGATAAAAATGTCTGTATATCTTTCATAATGAAACAATCATCAGATCGAGACGACGAAGTGTCAAAATTAAGAGCATTAACCAACCTTAGCGTGCCTGTTTCAGCAGTGGTAATCGAGATGCTAATCTGACAGGCCAACTACGAGCCTTCCCACATAGCCATACGCTTTGCTGTTCGAGGGAGAATCTACCCATAATCTTCTTGGCCATACAAGCGTGAACCATCCTGTTCGGATCCCCAATTACAGTTTTATTACAAACTAAAATCTATTATACCTATATAATAAACCGGAGTTCCTTTAAAACACTGTCCAAAAACTTCATCAAGTTAGTTTGTCTGTTTCTGGGGTTTTTTTTTTCCGGAGTCCTCACGCCTTTCTTAATCTGATGCCCCTTTTCAGCTTGTTTGTCTTCTATTTTAGCTGATAGCCTCTTCCTCTTCTTTTCAATTTTTTACTCTCATGGCTTCCTCTTACTCCCCCTCTGGACGTGCTGCTAATTTGGGCTAATAAGAAGAGGCTTTCGAAATTACTGTGTTAAGGTGAGTTGTTTTGGAAAGAAAAAAAAAAAAAAAATTCTCCTCCTCCTTTTACGGTTGATTAGATGTGTTTTCCTCTTTTGGTAGCTTCTTCCTTGTGTCGTTTAGATGTGTTACTTTCTTTCTCACATGGGTTTTTTCATTTTTAAAGTTCTTGATAAACTGTGCGGTGTTTCCTTTTTTTAGCACAAAATTAGAGCAAGGTAAAGCCAAAAGAAGCATCTTATAAGCCTAGGCCTAGCACTAGAAAAAACCTATTTTTTGGCCCGTCTGATTTGTCAGCCTCTCTAGCCTACCTGTCGCGCCATATCACCCATCACGCAAGCCTTAATAGCTCACCAAGGGAACGCCGCCGCTAAGTCATGTGACTCCTAGTATAGAAGACAAACTTCACTTCAATCAGGGGCAAGTGGGTAACCCAGTCTCAGGCCTCACCTTTGCCTGAAATGGTAAAGACAAAGCTTCCTCCTTTGGATACCCCCATAGTAGGCTACCCGGAATAGCACTCTTAGGTCTGCTAGCCATTAAATGCTCTTAATAAAGCCATATTTGTGTTGAAGACCGAATTCAAATCTGGGAGAGAAACCTCTCGCGCTGGGAAGTTGCCACATATGCTCCTGCAAAACCAAACTTGGAGCTATCCCCAACCAAATATCCAAAGTAGAAAAATCCCAACTAAACTAATTCTCCATTTTCCTCTATAAATATCCCTTTAGCACCCTTAGAAAAAGACAAATGAACGCCCATTCTACTCAGACTGCCACGAGCAAACCTCCATAGCTACCATAATCACCATCTCCTCCATCATCACCACTACCCAAAAACCACCATAGCCACCACCTTTTCTAAGCTCAAATCACCACACTATCACCACAAACCACTACCAAACCACCTCAAAATGCTCGTAAGTCTCACCTCCAACCTCAACACCATCTAGGAAGAACATTACCACAACTCAAGTCCATCATTTCACTTGTTCAAAAACTCTGAACTCCATATTTTTGGTAAATTTCAAGAACGCCCAGGACACCTGCTCAGACTCATTTGGACTTGAAAATGTTGTCAAATCTCCCTAAAACCGGCCCTTTCTATGACTCAAATGACCCCATGCAAGAATAGGGTCAAACGCCATTAATGAACTGCCTTTCTTTCTTTTTTTAAAAGCTCTCTCAGAGCCTTAACCTACCCTACACGCTGTAGTCACTTTCCCATGGGGCTGCTTCTCCCTATAACTGACAAGCCACATTATTTCATCAAGGGCACGACATTTCCACCGATTGGGCATACCCCCACCACCAAGTACATAGGAAATTTCTCTATAATTATTCACGTTTCTCTCCTACACTACTTGTACACTCGAAGGTCTCTTTTAGTGAAGTTATCATCTCCAACGGGTCCAAAATTGCAACATGTCTCACCCTCGGACGTGACATCCCCAAGGCTACCCGGGTTTAACTGTAACCCAACTAGGGCCACTAGGGTCCGAAATTGCAACATGTCTCACCCTCGGACGTGACGTCCCCAAGGCTACCCGGGTTTAGCTGTAACCCAACTAGGGCCACTATAAGACGAGCCTAAAATAACCCTTTTCGGCCACTCCTAATGCCAAAATAGCCGCCGCAAACTTGATCGACTCTCATCACTCATCATGCTACCACTTTAACTCTTGTCAGACAACACCTAAGTCAATAGAAAGAAGCCGCAACATCCGCACCCTCTAAGTTTGAAGGCCCACATCAAAAGCGCCTCAACACCTGCAAAATAAGATTCCTACTTGCATAGTACGTGATATTCAATAAGTATTGATAAAAGATTGAAATCATAAAAAATAAAAAAAAAAAGAAAAAGATTTTGCAGAAGACAATGTTTGACTAATCTGGAAATCAAATTATTTTATAAAATTTCTAGCAAGTGTAAGGGACTCTACTCAAGGGATGCATTATAAACCCAAAGCTAATGCCTGATGAAACGAGTCATGCTAGAACGCGGTTAAAAAAAATAACAAACAACAAAAAGCACCCACTGTATGGCCATTTTATATGGGCCATTAAGAACACCTTAAAGAGGATTTAAGAACAATATATTCAGCTTCTACAGCAAACATCTTCTGGTTTTCCCATCACCAAAATGAGTTTTTACCATATGCCAAATGCATTTTTTTGAAAAAAAATCTTTTTTAACCTATGAGATTATAACTCTGTTATTCACAAAACTATAGTTCCCAGTCTAATACATAGTGTATTTTTTAGATTGGATTCTATTGTTACGTTAATAACAAGGTCATAACCTATAGGGTTAAATAGGATTGCTCTTTTAAAAATGCATAAAAACTTATTACATCATCATTCACATAATTTACTTCTGTCATTACCAACTTCCATGGCAATATTGCTGAAAATTGAAGCCCCACAAAAAAGGGAACAAAACAAATGCTCCAAATCTGTTTCATTTCATTTTCAGTCTATCAAAATCCCGCCAGAATTTGATGATATGAAGACTCTCTTCATCTGTTGATCTTTGGAGGACAATCCTACAGGCATAGCCCCTTTCTCTCATTTGAAGGCATAACTGCACGGGATGGTTTGATTCAAGAGTAACAAGGTACAACCAGCCTTTACTAGATAAAAGATTATCAGCAACGGGCAATATCCTGTCAATAACACTACGGCCGTCTTCTCCTCCAGCCCAGGCAGAGGTGATTCCTTCGCGACCTACTTCATCTTCAGGGGTCGGGACATAAGGTGGGTTCACGACCATTACATCAACCAATCCAGCGAGACGCTTCTCCAATCCAGAAGCAATGTCAGTGGATATCAACTCGGCAAGAACCCCATGTGCTTCCATCGTCTCACGGGTTGCTCTCACCGCATGTGGGTTGGTGTCTGTAGCGATATAATGAACGCCATGAGACTCCTTCCCAAGAAGAAGAGCGAGAGAAGTGATAACATAGCCACTTCCACAACCCACTTCCATACACAATTTCGGTTTATGTTCTATCAGGTTCAATCGGTCTGCTAGCAACGCATCAACCAAAGCAAACGAGTCATCGCACGGCTCATAAACCTCGGAATGAGAACTCACAAGGCGGATTTGTGCAGTTTTGAAGGGCATCTTGAGAACAAACTGTCGTAACACTAACGTAAGCAACACTTATATAACCTTTATCACTTGAGAATGAAATCTCTCTTGTTTGGAAATATGTCCAAGAGAATACCTGTTATTACACCATTTTGCTTCTCCTTGAAAATAAGTATTAGCTCTTTTAGTCTGCCGTTCATGCGGGAAAAAAAAAATCATAAAAAATTAGCTTCCTATCAAAAACAATGACAATAAGAGGCAAAAAAAGAACATAATAACAGTTAAAAAAAATGCATTGCATATTAGCTTCATTTTTACAATCAATAATGCACCATAACACTGAAAATATAGGCCTCGGTACAACATAAATGCTGGACTAAAATTTCCCAAAGAAGTATGCATGCCACCATATAATATATATATATATATATATATATATATATATCTTCTTATGAATCCAAATGCATCCTCTAAATGCATCAAACCCACAACAGAAAAATTAAATCCTTTTATCAGTGCTGTGGATGCGGTTAGAATGAATTAAACAAAAACCAAAACACACACATAAAAAAATGAGAGAAAAAACCTTCAAATCAAAAACAGAAAATGAAATACGCATGAAAAAAAGAAACAAATGAAGCGTAGAAGAATTGGAGTGAGCGTAACCTCAGCATAAAAGGCGTATTTAGGGCCAAACCGGTAAAAGGAAAATTTAGAGATTTTGACTCAACAAACTTATATTGTCAAAATTTACAAACTTTGAACAAAATATCAAAAGCCCCAACCATGAATCATTCATTTATTCAACCAGTCTGTGAATTGGAAATGAACAAAAATGATAGTGATCATAAAACTTATGAACTTTGATGACGATGGGTGCGACTGTGCTTTTGAGTCGGGTGGCCTCCGGCGTCCGAGTTAAGGGGCTTCGGTTTTCTTTCTTTTCAGATGAGATGAGATGAGAGTGACAGGACCGTGAAGAGACGATGGTTGTTTGGATTCTTTCCTGATTCAAAGTTCGTAAATTTTGATAATATAATTTTGTTGAGTGAAAATCCCTAAATTTCCTTTCACTAGTTTGCCCCCAAATACACCTTTTTGTAGAGGTTAGGCTCACTCCAATACTTTTATGCTTCATTTGTTTCCTTTTTTTTTTTCATCCATATTTCATTTCCTGTTTTTGACTTGAGGGTGTGTTTGTTTTGGGTTTAGTGTACATAATATATGAAACAGAGCATAATAACAATATTTAGGCAATTAAAATCTTTTATGTTCCTTTACTTGATATATTAAAACGATAAAATGACTTCAGATGTACAGAAAATGTGAAACAGAACATACGTATTGCAGTGTAAAGTATTGCTGATCTTAGGAATAGGATGATTTGCAAACTACATAAATGATAGATCCCAATTATCCATTGCAAGCGAAGGCCACAAGAAATGCAGTCCCTAAATTCTTTTGTTTATTGACGCATTTTAACAAACACCTAAAAAGCAAAACTCAAACCAGTTCATGCTTATCTAACCAAACCCCAAAGAAAACCCCAACAACAATAGCTATTCATCACTTGTCTAAACACATAAATATCATTTCAAATAGGCTTAAAATGAAAAACATAAAATTAAAAGATGCAATACTCTCACAATTAACCCAAACGAAGCAAAAACAAACAAACAAAAAAACCAAAAAAAACAAAAACAAAAAAAAAAACTCAAACGATGAGGTTCTCTTAGGTTGTATTTCTCTTCATAAACCCAAACAAAGTTTTCAAAAAAAGAAAATCCCGAAGATCGGCTTTGTCTCAGAAACCTAAACAAGAACAAAAATTGCAAAAAAAAAAGAAAAAGAAAAAGAAGAAGTTGAGTTTGGAAATTAAATGTGATAGAGAATACATACGGACGAGGAACGACAAAGTGCTGATGGTCGACGTGGATCGACGATTGAGGCGTTGACTTGGAGACCGAAGAAGAGAGAGGAAATCGTAGGATTTTTTTTTTTTTTTTTTAGGGGCACTGCTTTGAGATGGGTACTTTCTGGCAGGAGGAGGCTTTGGCTACTTATGCAAGGATTGACAGGTGGATAAAAACTGAGCGAATAATTTTTTGACGGGTAAATTTTAGGAGATAACGTTTAAGCAACACGTATGTATTGTATAATCTCATGTTTATCCTGATTTATTCCTTATTTACCTTATATATTGCAGCAAATATAGACAAGTGAAAGCAGGCTCAGTGTTGAAAGGCTCTTGTTATTTTTGAGTCTCTTTATAGGCTAATTTTAGATTAGTCGAATAAACCCTATAAAAATTGAAGGGTCTTTTGTTCAATGAGTTTTGATGCCTAGCTTTGGACGGAGGACAATTTTTTTGGCGTTCCCTTTGTTGCCGGAGGGTCATTTTTCCTTTCTCTAATTATTTGGGGACTTTCTTTCCCTTTTTTTCCCTTTTACTCGGGCGATTTTTCTTTCTTGGTGTTAACAAAAAATTTCTAAGAGGGTTTTTGGCTAAGGGTAGGGCCGGTAATTTCAAATACGGCACGATGACATGATACGAAAACGATACAAGATAAACGGATTTAGACCATACGTTTATTAATTGTGTCATAAATAGGTTGGCACGAATAATATGAAAATAAATAGGCTGGATTTGTGCTAACACGCTAAACACGCCTTAACACGTTTAATTAAACGGGCCGTAAAAGTGTTGACACGACACGTAAAAGTGTTGACACGGCACGACACGACACGACCCGCCCATTTATAACACATTTAAACTTAAAAATAAAAATATTTGAAATATTTATAGTATGTTAGTATTAATTAAATATTGTGTTTTTGTTAATTTTTTTATTGGCTTTTTTAAAATTTTTTTTAAATTTTTTTTAATTTTTAGTTAATTTGGTCATAAACGTGTCATATGCGTGTTGTTATCGTGTCAACCTGTCACGACACGTTTAATAATTATGTTAATCGTGTCGTGTCATGTTACGCGTGCCATAGGTGTGTCGTGTTCGTGTTTGCATTTCTGGCACGTTTGTTAATCGTGTCGTGTTCGTGTTCAGGCTAAACGTGTCGTGTTGTAAACGTGCTGACACGAACATGGCAATAACACGATTATTGCCACCTCTAGCTAAGGGTGGTTCACACCACAAACTCAGTTATGAACAGTGTAAAGTTTTTATATGTTACAATAAAAAGAAAAAAATTGATACAGTGTAAAACTCTCACATGATACAGTAAAAAGAGTTCCCACTAATGGTTCCCATCACTAGCCAAACATTCTATAAATCTTTAAAAAAAGGCTGGTAGAGATCGAGGGGAAGGGACCACCAGCAGCAGTTGTTGCATGAGTTGGGGAGATGTGTGTTTTTTCTTTTTCATTTTTTTTCATTTTTTAATGGTTGTTGATTTAATTGGGGGCATTTCAGTCTTTTTAAGTAAATGATAATTGTGTGCTTTACACATGGTCAAAAAATGAAGGAAATTGACGGACGTGAGTCAAGTCAGTGCTTTTGCATTGTTTTCAAAAGTTTGGAGTCAGTTGAACTAAAAAAAGAACAAAGATCAACGAGTAATCTTTTAAATAGTTCAGAGACCATCCGAGCAATTTACTTAATATTAGAAGAAAAAAGTGTAACGACCCGAAATTTTAATGCACTGAAAATGCATTAAATTAAGGATTAAATTGAGATGAAAGTGCAAATTAAGGAAGAATATCGTATAATAACATGGAAATTATACGGTATTGGAATAATACAGTGTAAGGAAAATACACTGATGAAATTATGCAGTATGAAAATTACACTGTAAAAGTAATGCAGTGTAAGAATTGGACTGCTGTAAAGTCATACAGTACAGAATTGGACTGTGTAAAAAGTGTTTTTCACACTTTTTCTTATAAAAGCAAAAAGAAAAAAAAAAGAAAAAAAAAGGGGAAATTCGAGATAAACTCGGGACTTTCTCTCTCTTCTTTCTCTCTCTAGTTTCTCTCTCCTCACACAAAAGTGACTTTGAGAGTTTGAGCTTCGTTTTCGACACCTCCTACACCGTTGGAAAGATCTCGACGAGCTGAGCTCAACGGTGTGTCGAGCAGCCCGAAATGATGTCAGAGGAAGGCCCACG